>JAJOOS010013732.1:0-30469 GCA_029582725.1 Solanum chiquidenum
TTGTTTAAATAAGTTAAAATAAATAATGTGGTTTAGTTGGTGGATTTAGTTGTTGTATTAAGTCAAAACTAAACTAGTTAAAGTTGTTAAGTTGTTTAAATAAGTTAAAATAAATAATGTGGTTTTGTTGATGGATTTAGTTGTTGGAATTCAGTCAAAACTAAACTAGTTCAAGTTAAAAAGTTGTTAAGTTGTTTAAATAAGTTAAAATAAATAATGTGGTTTTATTGATGGATTTAGTTGTTGGAATTAAGTCAAAACTAAACTAGTTCAAGTTAAAAAGTTGTTAAGTTGTTTAAATAAGTTTAAATAAATAATGTGGTTTAGTTGGTGGATTTAGTTGTTGTATTAAGTCAAAACTAAACTAGTTAAAGTTGTTAAGTTGTTTAAATAAGTTAAAATAAATAATGTGATTAAGTCAATACTAAACTAGTTTTAGGACTACTACTAGTAAAATTATTATTAAAAATATAATTGAATATCTATATTTTTGTAGATGGATCATCGTTTGTGGATGTATAATATGCATTATGAAACTGGTGTTGGTTTGAAACCTGAGGTTATTGACGGTGTTAGAAATTTTATTGAACATATAATGACACTTGACATTTTCAAGAATAATGGATTGGTTAGGTGTCCTTGTAGTCATCAGACGGTGACGGTGATAGACATCGCGAGCATCTTGGAGTTAGCCAGACTAAATAGGCTAAGAAGAAGAAGTCTAGGAGACCGATAGATCCTGAGGATATTGCAGGATCTATTTCTTCTGCGCCAGAGCGCATCAGCCATAATACTCATTTATTTGTTGTTCTGTTTGGTACGACGGATCCTCGGCAATATTATCCTAATTATCGTCGACCAGTCGGTGCTTCATCTACTTCACAGACATTGCCTTCACAATGCTACGAGGACCTACCTTTACAGGCTATTTGTCGAGCACGACCCTTATCGGCAGGTACTCCATCTCCCACAGGTACATCTCCTCAATTATCTGCCATGAGGCTTGGAGATTCTAGTAGCGAGCAGTTATATGCTATGGAAAGTATGCCTCCATTGACTCAACATTTTGTGCATCCTGATGTGTCACCCTCATCTACAGCTACACCAGAAGATACGATGCTTGCTCTAGCTCCTGGTTAGAAGGACAAACTTGGTAGAGTCATGATTGAGCAGGATGGATCATTGTAGTTTGTTTTGTTATCTATTTGTTAGCTTATTTTATTTATAATTTCTTATAATTTAATATATTATTCGTGAGCTAACATATTTATTATGTGTTTTGCAGGTGGCATCCTGCAAAAGATGTTTCCCGGGCTTTAAAAGACTGTGTTAGAAGACTATATGCACATGCTTATCACTCTTGGACCTAGATTCCAAACAGTATACGTCAGGCGATGTTTAATAACTTTAAGGTATATATTTTTTAGTTAACTTTAGTATACTTTACTTTTTTTACTATCGATCTAATTAACGTTATTCAATTTTTTTAGACTATGTGCACTTGGGAGTCTAGGTACAATTTGGTCATTAGGACCACATTTGAGAGGAAGGCATCCACCAGGCTATCTAGTTGTCTAAAGAAAGTTCGGGATAGTGGTGAACGTCCCGGTTGGATGTTGCCTCATGTTTTTGATGAATTGGGTCAATACTGGAACACAGACAAGTTTAAGGCAATATCAGATCAAGCCAAAGAGACTAGAGTCAGTCTTAAAGGTGGCTCATTGCACATCAGAGGTGCAAAGACGGTTGGAACAATTGCACGAGAGATGGTAAGTTCTAATTCAGACCTTTAAATAAATAATTAGTTGATTCATATATATCGTTATAAATTTCAGTTTTTATTTATAGGAAAAAGAATTAGGAAGCACTCCCATTGAGTCAAAGGTTTTCAAGAAGACTCATGTCAGGAAGAAAGAAAATGAGTCGGATCCGGATGTGTGGGTGGAGGAAAGGGCCGAACGAACTTTTGTAAGTTATTTAATATGAATAATATATATTAACAGTGAATATATTTATGATATGTATATATATTGATGTCAATTTTTATATTTAATATGCAGAATGACTTTCATTAGTACGTTAGTTCGGTCCAATTGACACCTGAACTTTCCACCCAGATTTGGAAAGAAAAAGTGGTAGGGGGGATACACAAGGGTAGAGTCTATGGTCTAGGCTCTCGAAACAATGTAAGATGACTCCAGTCAGGCTTAGAAGGAATTGGATCATTATGTCAAGCCGAGGCACTTGACGGTGTTCAGATTGCTGCTATGTCTGCTCACATAGCTAAACTTACAGCGACACTGGCAGAGTCGGAGCGGGAGAAGAGTAGCTGAACAAGAAAGCATGAGTGAGACCGTTCAGCAAATCAAAGAACAAGTGATGAACCTCGCTCGTCGACCTACTAATTTGGCTCCCGATGACACCGACGACGAGAGTGATGAGGATGATTATGTAGAACCCACTCCCTAGTTTAGATCTCTAGACATTTATGAACTTTTTGTAATTTTGAAAGACTTTATAAGTCTTTAATTTGTAATTTAGATATTTTTTAATGTTATTTTAAATTTGTTGTTTTATATTTTGCTTAGATTGTTTATAATTGTGTGTGTTTGATTGAGCTGATTAGTGTAGAATTGAATTGAATTACATTTGCACGTCGGCAGCAGAAACTGCCAGTTTTTGCTGGCAAAAATATTGCAGGAAAAGCGACGGACAGCATGGTTTTGTCCGTCGCTTTTCTGGGATTTATTTTTTAAAATATCAGAAAAGGAACGGACAGCGTGGTTTTGTCCGTCGCTTTCTGGGTTTTATTTTTTTTTAAATCCCAGAAAAGCGACGGACAGCGTGGTTTTGTCCATCGATTTTCAGGGATGTTCAAAAATAAAATTTTCAGAAAAGTGACGGTTTGCGTCGCCTTTTAGATATAAAAAAATGAAAATTAAAATAAAGGGACGGAGTCCGTCGCTTTTGTTAGAAAAAAATCAAAAAAAAAATAGTGAAAAAGCGACGTTGTCCATCGCTTCTTAGCGACGCAGTCCGTTGCTTTTGAAAAGCATCGTGCTAAAAAGCGACGGAGGTGACTGCATCAGTTTTCCATCGATTTTGACCAAAAAATAAACGCAGTCCATTGCGTTTGGTTGTCATTTTTGGACAATTTTTTAGTAGTGGTTATGATATGTTCCTTTATGTGATATGAATATCTATGTTTATGACTTATGCTTATGATATGTGTCACGCCCCGAGCCTACACCCTGGGAGGGACTGGCACTTGAGAACCATTGCTGGCCCCAAGCAAACCCTTGGCATGACTTACTTACTCAGCGAAAGACTATATGCAGTAAGAAAGGAATTCAAATGCTAAACAACTTAACTGTCTCAAACTGAACTCATAATGTTTTGAAAATAAATATTTAACTTAGCTAAAATGGCAACTCAAATCTGAACATAAGTCGATAACAAAATGATGACAAATGAACTAACATCTGACTGACTATTTATGAAGCCTCTAAAATAACTGAGATGGATGTATGGACAGTCCCACGACATCCTAATGAACTATCTAATACTGAAAGTAAACAAAAGGGATCCTCCGAAATGCAGAGAGGCTCACCAATAGACTCTGAACTACTCACTGGATCAACGATGTGCTGGATGCCGATCCTAGTTACCTGCGTCTGCATCATAATACGATGCAGGCCAACTGGCATCAGTACATTGAATGTACGAGTATGCGAGTTGAAATGCTAAACACAACATAGGCTTGAAAAGAATTTGAAAGGAACTGAAGAACTTATCTGGCTCAACTCAACTCAACATAACTGAACTCATTTCAATATAAAGCAGTTTAAAACAAGTGCAATATAAAGAAAAGTTGTTTAAACATGATGTCAACTATGTGTGTATGTAAAGATACAAATAACTTTGAGATGTATGTAAAAATACAAATAAACTGATGTATATAAAAATACAAAGTACTGCTATGGGAGTTTCTCTAACCGACAACCATCACATAAGAGCTATTGTGATGATACAACGATCTCCCTCACGCTGTCAGCGCATCCTATACCGTGCCAGGGGTATATGGCTCGTGAAGGGCATCATCTGGGGGTTGCATCAGCTTTAAGTTAGGGGCTTTTAGGTCTTTTCGTAATTATTCTATCCTAACACTATGTTATTTTTCCCTTACCTAGAAGTCCTATATATTTATTTTTACCCCCAAAATTCCTAATTGAAATCATTATCTCAAATTACTAAAAAGAAGAACACGTCTTTCTCTCAAAGATTCCTCTCTCTAGAAAGCTTGAAGAAGAAGAATCAACCTAAGGTTTCAATTCAAGCCTCTAATTCCACCATTAAAAGCTAGTTTTTGGCATTAAGGTGTGATAATTTACATCCATAGAGCCTTTTCCTCCATGGAGTTCTCAAATTCTCCAATTTACAAAGTTAGAATTCCCCAATTGAGTTAGGGTTTTCTTTCATGTCATGGGTTCCTTCAAATATTGAGTTATTTGATTGTTTTATGACCTAGCAAGCATGAATTGAGATAATTACCTGATTGGACAGTCAAATAGAAAGACTTTTTGTTAGCTCTTCGTGCCTCTATAATTTCTCAAATTGAGCTAAGACTGTCCAACTAGAGTATAGCCGAAAGAAGCTCTTTTTGTATTGAAAGTGTTTTCAAATAGCAATTCATCGCGTCGGTAAATGATGAATCCCCATGAACCCATGCTTAACCCATATTTTCTAGATATTGATGATTGAAAGTGGGTCTTGAACTATTAAAGGTGAATTATGGAATTATGCATGCTCTTATGGAATTGATGAGATATAATGTAGATTGTTTTGAGAGTAAAAGCATATATGTTGTTGTTGTGGTTAATTGTTGTGAAAGGATTGCTCACATAACTACCTCATGCATGAATGTGAAAGTTTTTCTCACATAAAAGATTCTAAGATTGAAAGGTCTTCTCACCTAAAATGAATCAAAGATAAGGAGTTATTCTAATGAAATCTAGTTTGGATTGGTTGCTTAATTGTACCTTTCCATGGATGACATATGACTTAGCTTGGATTGACAAGATGACATGCCCTTCTATGGATAATAAAGACAAGTTAAGAAAATAACTATTCCATGGGATTTACGCTAGCACCGAGAGGATATTGAGATGTGAGCTCTCTCGTTAGTAGAGGTAGGGTTTCTAGAAGCAACCTCTTTATCCCATACCTATGGGTCCCCATATGATGATTTTCTTAGATAGACATTAGCTAGTGGATTCACATAATCTAGAAGTTCATGATCCTACCTTGGCAATTAGGACACCCCTTTTCGGTGTGGGGTAGACACCAGATTTCGTGTTGATATATCACATAGTCTTATATGTCGGTTAAAGGTAAATCTCCCACAATAATGAACTAAGGTTACTTCAAGAAGTATCTCACATGTGACTTAAGATGATGTCTATTTGCATTGACCATGTTTTATGACTTATGTCCTCTAGTTCTTTTACATTCATGATTTAGCTTGGTCATTGCACTTTATGAAAATGTCCCTTTTCTCATGTTTTCAAATGTTTTATGCATGGCTATCATACTTGGTACATATTTTGTACTAATGCATAATCTTGCCTACATTTCTCCAAATGTAGGGACCGACCTTACAGATTTGCACTTTCGTGGCTAGGGATCTCATATAGAAGATTGAAGATTTATAAGTCCTTATATTCCGTGGGCCGAGATTCATTTTTTCCATGGTCTTTACTTTCAGTTTTGGAACTTGATGTACGGGCTACGCCTCGATAAACTCTTATGTACTGGATGACTTTGAGACGATGTTTAGATTTCTGTTTTTCTTTATAAAACTTTTATATGTTGAGACTATCTTTTAATCTCTTATATTCTAGTATCTTGTATGATGAAAGCTAAGTGACATGTATGGGTCCTCTCAGGGTCCTATACGACATGTTACGCCTAGGGGTTACCTTGGGTCGTGACAAATTGATTAACAATGTTTATTATGTGCAAAAATTGAAAAAGTAATAATTTGAGTGTGGGTCAACTTCTTGAAAAAGGATATGATATTCATATGAAAAATATGCATCTTTGTCTTAGAGATTCAAGTAACAACTTAATTACTAAAATGCATATGACAAAGAATAGGTCGTTCCCTTTGAATTTTAACACCATCGATGTAAAGTGTTTGAAAGCTAATGTGCAAGATGACTCATGGTGTTGGCATATGAGATTTGGACACTTGAACTTTAAAATGCTCAAATCAACGGGATTTAACAACTCTTCCCAAGGATCATCGAGCAATTGGAGTCAAATAGGTATACAAGGTGAAGAAAAAGGCTCATGGAGAGGTAGAGAGATACAAGGCAAGACTTGTGGCTAAAGGCTACAAACAAAGTCATGATATGGACTATGAGGAAATCTATGCGCTTGTTTCCCTCATGGAGATGATCCGTCTATTGATCTCTTTGGTGGTGCAAATGAAGTGGAAAATTCATCAACTAGATGTCAAATCGACATTCTTGAATGTATATCTTGAAGAAAAAGTCTATGTTGAGCAACCATTGGTCTTTGTGGTAAAAAATCATGAAAATAAGGTGTTGAGATTGAAGAAAGCCTTATATGGATTGAAGCAAGCTCCACGAGCTTGGAATAATCGCATTGACGAATACTTTTAAAATAGTGGGTTTACTCTTTGTCTACATGAATATGCTCTTTACATTAAAGTTCATACTAACAGAGATATTCTGCTTGTTTGTTTTTATGTTGATGATCTCATTCTAATGGGTAACAACCCAATTTTATTTGAAGCTTTCAAGAAAGCTATGTCCCTTGACTTTAAGATGACGGGCATAGGTCTCATGTCATATTACTTAGGCCTAGAAGTGAAGAAAATGGAGGAAGACATCTTCATATCTCAAGAAAGCTATACAAAGGAGATTTTGAAGAAGTTCAACATGTTAGATTGCAACATGTGAACACCCCAATGGAAAGTGGAATAAAATTGTCAAAGTTTGACGATGGAGAAAAGGTGGACTCCACTATGTTGAAAAGTCTTGTAGAAAGTGTAAGGTACTTGACATGTACGAGACCAAATATACTCTTTGTGGTAGGAATAGTAACTCTTACCTCCACTCACTTGAAGGTCGCTAAAAGAATTCTTCGTTTCCTAAAAGGTACAATCGACCTTGGGCTGTTTTATTCTTCTTCTGATAATTTTAGTCTTGTGGGATATTGTGATAGTGATTATGCGGGAGATGTTGATGATAGAAAAATCACATCTAGTGTTGTGTTTTTCTTGGGTGATTCTGTTATTTTTTGGAGTTCAAAGAAAAAATCAATTGTCACTCTCTCGACTTGTGAAGCTGAATACGTGGGAGCAACATCATGTACGTGTCATGCTATTTGGTTGAGGAGATTATTGAAGGAACTCAATTTGCCATGAATTAAAGTCACAATGATTTGTGTTGATAACAAATCTGTGCAGGTACTTACCAAGAATCTAGTGTATCATGATCGGAGCAAACACATAGACACAATTAGGTGTCACTTTGTTCGAGAATGCATTGCCAAGAAAGAGGTAGAACCCAAGTATGTGAAATCTCATGATCAAGTAGCGGATATCTTTACAAAGCCTCTCAAGTTTGAAGATTTTCAAAGATTGAGATCAAGCCTTGGAGTAAAGAAGAAAAATCAAAATTAAGGAAGAGATTTGTGGGAACAAAATCTTGGCAACAACTAATTTGACAGCCACACTTGTTGAAATTACTATCCACAAATGTGAAAGTCGGCAACCATAAATGTGAAAGTTAGCAGTCACATTTATGAAAGTTGGTAGTCAAAGTTTGGTAGACTTTGACAGACAAACTTTGTGGAAATTGGCTGCCACATTTATGTCACTAATGATGTAATCAAGAGGTTCAAAACTCTCTAATTAGAGTAGTAATTGAACACTTGAAGAAATACCAAATTAGAGAAGTAATAGAGAGTAGAGAAAGTAATCCTCAAACTATTTCTTAGTTTGTGAAAAAATAGTGTAAAAGTAATATTATTGTGAGTGTAGAAATAAAAGAGTAATGAGTAGTAGTCTTTTGACACTACCAGGTTTTTCATCAATATTATTGTCTTATTTATTTGGGTATTATATTTACCTCATTTTAATATTTGATATCGATGCAGCTCTTTTCATATTGCTATTTAGTTTGAACATTATCCTAGATGTGATTACCATTTTTTCCAATAGAGAGGGCTTGAATAGCGGTTGGCTTCATTTATAAGAAAGAAAAAAGTAACGTGGTGAATAGTTAGTCTATTCCTACTCTGATTAGGAATAAGGCATGACAAAACTGTTTACCCACTTAAATTATGGGAGGTTTTTATCATGGCAAAATTTCAGAAATAGCTAATATTTATAGACAGTAATGAGGTTTCATAGCTAAAGTTTGCCTCGGCCAAATTTCTTATATAGTTTTTAGATTCTGTATGGTTTTTAAATATTTTAAGCTATTAATTATTGTGATTTTATAATACTTTTACATAATTTTCATATATTATATGTTATTCTCTTTGTCCCGATTTATGTGACACTGATGAAATTTGGAGAGTTAACCAAATTTTTTAGATAGCTTTACATATTTTAAGTTGTTAATCCTTGTGATTTATAGTACTTTCTACGTAATATTTAAATAATATATGTCATTTCATCTGTCCCAATTTATGTGACATTAATCGATTTTGGAGAGTTAATTAAATTTTTATATATCATTTTATTGTGATTTATGATACTTCTTACATTATTTTCATAATACATGTTACTTCATCTTTCCCAATTTATAGAGGTTACAGAGGGATCGTACCATTCGAGCCTTTTTTCTTGACTCGAAATTCAAATGGGAGCAGGTTTGAAAAAGGATCTTAGAGTGTCTAGGATTGGTCCAGGAGGGTGTCTTAACGCTTTCACAAAGACTTGCCCGGGTAAGGAAGAAGGGGGGAAACAAGCACACTTGGAGAGCGTAGTACAACAGAGAGTTGTATGTTGCGCTCGGGGAGGATGCATAGCCCCCGAAAATGAATCTATTGATTCTCTCCCAAAGTTTTTATTATATCTTTCAAATATTTTAAGCTGTTAATTATTGTACTTATAATCAATTTTATGTAATTTTTAAATATGTAATAAATTAAAAAATAAGATAAACAAATTAAAATGAAGAATAAATATAAAAAAGAGGCTTAATCGGCAAACCCCAGCTGCTTGTCAAGCCTCTTGTAGATAGTAGTAATAGTAATATTATAAAAACATTTAAGTGTGGACGAATACTAGTACCAAACAGCAGGGGTAACAAAAAAATAATATTGTAAGGGGTTGTTTGGTGTGAGGAATTAAAACTAACAGTGATGGAATAAGAAAATAGTGATGGGATAAAAAAAAATTTTATCTTGTTTGGTTGCCATGTTTGGGATAACTTATCCCACCATTTATATCATAGTGATGAGATATGTTATCCCATATACATGGTGGGATAAGTTATCTCAGGATAGCTAACCTCAAGATAACTTATCTTGGAATAACTTGTTCCAACCAAACGACCCCTTAATAGAATATTGAGACTAACCGACATGGATATTTTTTATGTCTCGAGAAACCTATCGCGATCAACAGGCCAAAAAATAAGCAACTTATTCTCCCTAAACTTATTTTAATTTTATTGCTTAATGCTTAATGCTTTTCGATTTCTTAATTCGGAGATTCGAGATTAACACAAAGCAAAAGAGCTTAATCATCTTTTCGTCTCTGCTCTTTTTCTCTCCAATGTCAGAAATTTATCAATCTGTCTACCTCGTATCTTCTCTGCACATGTTTTTTTAGATTGACAAGGTGAAAAATACGTCTAAAAGTATTCCAATATTTGAGTCTTATACATGAATCATTAAGTGTGTGAGTTTTGTACCTGAACTATCACCAATTATTTATCAAAACACAACTCAACTATCACGTAAGAAAATTGCACACCTGATGCTCGTATGAAACTCAATAAACTAGAATACTTTAAGTGTGTTTTTTGAACATTAACTCTTTTCTTTATATAGGAAAAGACAAATAATTGTGTTGAACGCTAGGTTTATTATGGTTATTTCACATTGTAATTTGGTGTTATCATTCATCTGGATGTTTATACTTTATACTATCAGTTGAATTTTGTCTAATTGATTTAGCTTATACTGTCAGAACAATTTCTGCCAGCTCCTTTGGAAATTTTATTGTTGTCGATTGCACAATTGTAGGGTTATAATATGTGTATTTTATCCCAATGTTCCTTTTTAAAAAAAAAATTGTTTTCGGGAATATATAGCTTAAATTTGTAAATTTCACATGGTTCAGTAGGGGTGGCAAAAGTTTCAGTCTTTTTGTTAAACATGGAATTGCTTTTTCTCAAAACATGTTGTATGGTCTTGAGTATGTGTTGTGTATTTTCAATAGTCATCAGTGTGCTTGTCCCCCATTACCTTTAAAAGTTTCTACTTGATAAGAAAGAAATACCTTTCAAATTTTAAACGTGATAAGGAGATCCATTACGTGTTTTCCATACTCGTCTTGCAGCCATGTCGCAACAGGAGGTCAAAATTAAATGTCTCTTTCTTTAAATGGATGTTGTGCGATATGTCAATGTTAAGATGCTTTTGGATTATCTGTAGATTGGTACCATATTTATTTCTGGAATATAGTTAATTTGAGAGTTTAATATTCCGGAGTGGCCTCTGTGGTGGACTAGATGAGGGAGGCGAGACTGAGATGGTTTGGGTATGTGAAGAGGAGATTCGTAGATGTTCGGGTGAAAGGTTGGGAATGGTAGGTTTAAAGAGGGGTAGAGGTAGGTCGAAGAAATACCAGAAAAGTGATTAGACAAGACATGGTGTAGCTACAATTTACCAGGACATGACCATAGACAGGAGACTATGAAAGTCACGAATTAGGGTTGAAGGTAGTTGAGTGTTGGCTCACGCTCTTGTAGGGTATCTTGGTGGGTAGATAGTATTAGCATTATTCTCGTAGTTTTTTGTGCTTCGTTTGTCGCATTAGTTTACTTTGTATGGTATGCTACACTTTCTTTATTATTTGCTATGTCTTGTTTGACCTCTGTCTTTTTCAAACTGTCTTATTATGGGTTACTTGAGCAGAGTCTCTCTATTTCTGAGGCAGGGGTGGGGTCTGCATACACTATACCCTCCCAAACACCACCTGTGAAAATACACGGGATATGTTGTTGCTATTGTTATAATTAAAATTCATGATTTTGTGTTTTAGATCATTTAGTTGGGGTGTAACATGTCCGATCAACAAGGAGATGATGCTGATTACGTGGCAGACGAATTTGAAATTGAAGAACTAGATAATTTTATAGATGAGTTCCAAGGCATAAACTTTGGTGGCTTTGATTCAGATGCAGATGAGTTGCAAAGCATAGACTTGGGTGACTTTGATTCAGATGTAGATGATTGCTAAGGCATAAATTTGGGTGGCTTTGATGTGGATGTAGATGAGTTGCAAGGCAGAGACTTGGGTGGCTTTGATTCAGATGTGGATGAGTATGATGACATGGTTTGTTAATTCATTATAAAAAATTTAATTGTTACATTTGTACACGCCTTAGAGTTTTAGTATGAATCTGCTTCAAACGTTTAAACTTTATTGTTCTATTGGAACAGAATAATAAAACGCAAGATATATACTTCGGCTGCTGAGGCAAGGAGTGGCAAAGACATTTAAGGGATCCCCTAGGAAAGGCTTAGCATAAGGCAAACAAGACTAGAACAATATAAGAACTATGAAAATATTCCTCAATCTGGTGAGACATCGGAGAAGGTAATGTAGGCTTGTATTTTAATTACTTTTCTAATCAGTTTAGATGAAAAAATATTGTGTCCAATGTTGATCTGGTGTCATTTTGCCCTTCTGCATGTCGACATGAGTACAAAACCACAAAGAAAGAGGGTTTATACTATGATTTCAGACGTAATTTAAGATCTGTTAAATCAGCGATCTTTCACTTTCAGGTAAATCTTTGAGCTTTGTCAGCCTTATATTTTTTATAGTGTGTTCAAGAAACTAGGAGTTTACTTTAGAGAATAAGTTGAACGACATTTTGAAGATAACATTTTTAATAATGGAATAAAGCTAAATGTCTAATTGAGCCTGTGAACAACAATGGAACTGAAAATGGATTTGGTTAGAGCATAAGTGCTTAGACTATAATGGATTAATTATGCCTTTATATCTCTGTACTCAAGTGTGTGATGTAATGCAATTTGCCGAGAGCAAAGCTGTTCTAAAGTTTTTTTTTCATTGCATATTCTCTGCAAGTGCCTTTTATTTTACTATATTCCGTCTATTTTATTTTTCAAATTTTGTGACATAGCTGAGGAATTTCGTATGAGCAACTTCTAAGCTTGATGTGTACTTAGATCATATTTTTCTGTCATTCATTGGTTATCCTTGACCTGTGCGAGAACTGAAGTTCTCAATTTATCAGGACATGTAGCGCCACGCGAGGTATCTATTTTTGTACATCAAATTCACTTAACATATTTTTAGTCTTAGTTAGGACCTCCTTTTCACTCCTTTCGTTTTCTCTTCTCTATTTAGAAATATCCAGAAAGCCTTTTAGAGGGATTTATGCATACTCAAGTAAGCGCTCTTGTTGTGAAAGATAAGTTGTTTGTCGCTGGTCAAATTCGAGGAGAACTTAACTGAAAGGTTTGTCAATGTCCTTGGCATTAGTTTTAGTACTTCCTTTTTGGTGTTATCTTGCTTGAATGTTAGCTTTTTTCATAGAATTTGCTAAACATGAAGAAACTTATGTATTTTTAAAATTATGTGCAGTATTTAGATAAACCTGGAGTTTGCTTTTGTTCTCGCTCGGACATCATATGACGATGATGCCATTACCACTGCTATTGAGATTAACAATACTGACAGGTATTGCATCATCTTGCTTATTTCCTGAACCTGCACTCTTTCTCTCTTCTCACTCTCGGTCGATAAGGGCATACTTTCTTTTCTTAGTGAGGATTAAGCTAAATGAGATATCTATTTCTCTGCAGTGGTGCACTTCATATTATAGCCTCAAATAATGATTCTGGAGTTAGAGATTTCGATTTGGAGAAATTTCAACTGTCTAACCATTTCCGTTTTCCCTTGCCAGTGAATTTAAATCTGCATTCGACTTGTCCATGTCTGTTTTTTGGGATGAATATTTACCTAGAATATATTATATTACTGAGCTATATGTTGGTAGTTTTTGTATGTGACTTCTGCATACCAACTGTGATGAGGCACCCATTCTAAATTTATTTGATTTTAGTTGTTTCTGTGGCAAAATGTTTTGCTCGCAGTGAAGATATAACATATGTCGTTAGCATTCTAGGATTTTTTATTTCAGGGGACTTTGTTTATAGTATCTTTTTGAGTGAGGTCAAAAATACATATTTTTAATCATTATTTGTTTCATATTGAGTATTTTTATTTGTACTTTTTTAGCATGGATTTTATGGATTATGCTAAATAGTGTATTTTATTTTAAGGACTAAATTAGTGTAAAAATGAATAAGTTTGAAACTAAAACGAATTAATGATGAAAGATCATAAAAGAAAATCAACCAAATAGTTTAATAAATTAAATTAAATATAATAATATATAAATATATGAAGTGAGAAAGAAAGAATGAGAACTACAATTGGAACCTTACCTGCTGGGCCACGTGTCAGGGCATCAACAACAATTGAAGATTGGCCCACAAAATTGGAACTTACACGGCTTCACGCAGAAAAACTGGAGATCAAATTCTTTTGGGCTTGATTTTCCAATTTATTTTGGACTCAGTTATTTTATTTGAGTTTTTTCTATCTATCTATCTATCTATATATATATATATATATATATATATAGTATATAAAAAAAATTATGAGAACATCAAACATAGGGAGTCAAGCATAAAGTTGTCAATATTTTTAACGGAAAAAGGCCTAAATATCCTCGAAGTATTGAATATGATACACAACTACCCCTCATCCACCTATTGGCTCCCAAATACCCTCCACATCCACCTATTGACTCACAAATACCCTCTCCATCCACCTTTGGGTTCAATTTTAGCCACATCATTAACGGAGCACCATTCAAAATAATTAAATAATTCTTTTAATTACCTGGTGCTCAACCATTGATTGCAATTTAATTATTTAATATAATTTTAAACCCACCCATTTTTAACTAAACCCGCCCGCCCCAATACATAAAGAACCCAACTAATAAAAAAGAATCCTAAAACTTTCGTTCCCAAATTTACACTCCATCTTCCAAACTGAATCACTCTCAGATGACACGTCTTCTTATTCCATCATAGACATAAATGAACTGACCCAATTGAATCTTATCACTAGCCATTCCCCAAATCTTCAATTAGCATTACCAGAAAAAGATACCAAATTGAAGAAATTTCAAGATTTCACAAAGGAGTTGGGGAAATGGAGTGTAAATTTGGGAACGAAGGTTTTCGGGTTCTTTTTTATTAGTTGGGTTCTTTTTGTATTGGGGTGGGCGGGCTTAATAAGTATTGGGGTGGGTTTAGTTAAAAATGGGTGGGTTTAAAATTATATTAAATAATTAAATTGCAACCAATGATTGAGCGCGACGTACTTAAAAGGATTATTTAATTTATTTTAAATGGTGCTCTGTTAATGAAGTGGCTAAAATTGAACCCAAAGGTGGATGGGGAGGGTATTTGTGAGCCAGTAGGTGGACGGGGAGGGTATTTGGGCGCCAATAGGTAGATGAGGGGTAGTTGTGTACCATTTTCAATACTTCGAGGGTATTTTAGGCCCTTTTCCGTACTTTTTATGATTCTCCTCTTCTTCTTATTTTCTTAGACACTAGTAGCTAAATACCCTTATTTTGGGGTTGGGGTTGCGGGTAATTGTTGAACACAATTGTTTTGAATTAATGATTGATTATCGCTTAAATTACTTTTATATTCTTGTTTTAGTATTTCATGATTGATCACCATAGAGATAAATATATTATCTATTCTTAGACTCGGGAGACGAAGAGGTAGATAGACCAAAGGATACAAAAAGATTGGTCTTTCTTGCATATCACTTAATTATATTCATGTTTAGGATTGACACTCGGACGAACATCAAGCTTGGTTATGAAGCAAGATGAAATTTAAATGCTTGTCAATTGGGACTGTCTACCCTCGCTCAACGATATAGTTAGACAACTAATTGGAATAGGTGGCTAGAGGTCGGGAGACCATGATCATAATACCAACCCTATAAAGCAGTAATTTGATAACTGTAGTTAATTCATGCATGAGATGTGATACATGAAATGATCTTAAGCATGTTGCAGGCTTGAATTACCCCAATCATTGTAAGTTAATTTCATTATTTAATTCTTGCATTCTTAGTATTTAAATAAAAATAAAATTCTTTTGGCACTCTTAAATAAATAATTAGACTAGTATAATTTAGTAAAAATAGTTAATCGACAAGTCCTTTGGGTTTGATAATCCGGCTCTTTTAGAGCCACTATATTACTTGTGCGACCACGCACACTTGCGTGTGCAATTGGGAGCAACAAGTTTTTGACACCACTGCTGGGGACTTAGAAATTAACTACTCTTTCTAGGTTATACTTTTTCTTTTTATTTATTTATTTATTATTTTTAATTAGTTTTTTTCTGAACAATTAATTATTATTATTTTCTTTGAATAATTTGGTACTCTTATTGATATGGATGATTGGGATAAATCGTAGTTGGGTGATGAGTATTCTTATAAATATCCTTGTAATTATTGTAATGGACACCTTTTGAATATCGAGTGTCCTATATGTCATATATGTGGTGGTCAATATGTTCAATGGAATGGTTGTCCAAAATCTTATTCCCCTCCCCCGAACTCCTATTATGATTCTTCTGTTATTTGTGATGTTGGTAGGGACGATGAAGTGGAGAATGCAAAACAAGAGGCTGGCAATGTGAATTCATTTATGGAATGTACATACATGCTGTACAAAGTTAATTTAAAAATCACGGAACAAATATTTGAATGCGTGGAAGAGCAATCAAAAATCATGAAACTTCTAAATAAGCTTGACGCTATTCATTTACAAATTACAGTCCTAGCTAAATTAGAGGAAGAGATTGAGTCCAACAAGGAGAAAGTTATGAAGAAACATAGATATAGTGAGTCAATCTTGTCTACAAGAACAAACTCAACTTCTAAAGTTTCAAGAGTCTATCCATGGTGGTCTTACATATATGACAACCCAACTGATTGAAGGAAGAGTTGAGCTCACACAAGAAATAGATCAATTTGGCGAGTCCCACTTAAACAAAAAAATTAAGGCGTCTGAAGCTCAATCACAAATTGTTGTGGATGATGACCAACTTGTGGGGTAAAACGAGAAATTCCAACCATCAACAACACTTTGTTCCTCAATATCGATGTTAAGTAAGAGTACAAAAGTGATAATATTGTAAATAATGCTGCTTTGGAGTTGATGTCACGCCCCAAGCCTACACCCTGGACCAGACTGACAGTCAAGAACAATTGATGGCCCCAAGCCTACACTTGGCTTGACTAAACTCTCAGTGGAAGACTTACTCAACAACAAATAAACCAGAGGAAGATATTGAGTCCCAACAAGGAGAAAGTTATGAAGAAACAGAGATAGTGAGCCAATCTTGGCTACAAGAACAAACTCAACTTCTAAAGTTTCAAGAGTCTATCTGTGATGGTCTAACATACATGACAACCCAACTGGTTGAATGAAGAGTTGAGCTCACATAAGAAATAGATCGATTTGGCTAAGATAATCATGACTTTGAGGCTAACTTAAACAAAAAGATTGAGGCGTCTAAAGCCCAATCACCAATTATTGTGGACAGACTTCTCAACTACTACTGTCTAAGAAGCCTCTAATACTATGAGGGATGTCGGGACAAGATCCCCGATCATACCAACAAAACTAAAATAATAGAAACAAATGAGGGATCCTCCGAAAGCAAGGAGGCTCACCAAACAACTCTGAGACTGCAAGTGGTATCAACGGGGTGCCTGTTGATGACCCTGATTACTTGTATTTGCATCATGAAATATGCAGGCCAAATGGCCTCAGTATATGAAATGTACAAGCATGCAAAGGGAACTCTAAAGCGCAGACATAGGCTTGAACTGATAAAAAAAGAATATCATACTCACCTTATCTCAACATCAAGAATACTCAAATATACTCAAACTCAAAAATACTCAACTCAGTTCTATATAAAAGCAATAATAAAGATGCATTATAAGAAAGATTTAAAACAATAGATAATAACTTAGTGTATTTGAAAATACAATCACAACTCTTTTACTCTTATTTGGGAGATTCTCTAACCGACAAACATCACCATCAGCTATATGATGATACAATGCCTCGCCCACGCTGCCAGAACGGTCATAAACCTTCCTGGAGTATAAGACATCCTCAACTAAGTGGATCCACTAAGCTATGCTTAAAAAGTAATAAGGAATCACCTAAAAAGTATGACTCTTTACCCATGCTGGTATACATGGTTTATGAGGATTTTGAGTTGTCTGAACTCGTCCCCATATCGGTGCTCAATAATACTCCCAATAATATAACTCATGCTCATATGTTTAAAAATATTTCCTCATCCTCATACTTTGAGATTATTACTCAAAAGGTTCTCTTAAAAGAGATAATGCTAAAAAACTCCTCATGAACTCATTTGGAAATCAAGGTTTCCTCTCGTTTTAAATGTAAAACATTTACACTTGGGAATACTTAGTTCCCTTATATTCATTCTGAAAAATGAAACTCAACTCTCCTCATCCTCATACTCAAGTACTCAAGTCTTAATTTTTTTTAATAAGTTTGCAAAAGACTTCTCAAAATGACTCAAAAGAATTCCCTCAAACATTAATCTTAGCTCTATTTTGAATTTTAAAATGTGAATTCAAGAAATTATGATTTGGATATACGTATTTCTCAATGATTAGATGTAATTGAATAGTTATAATAGGGGAAAAAGCAAGGATACATTTTAAAAGAATTTAGACGAAACACACGACGGAAAAATACCCCTCCTTAATTCGAGTGAATTTCCTTAACTGGACAGACTTAAGTCAAACAAGAATATATTTCTCATCCAAACTCAGAATTTAGAAAACTTGGTGGTGTTGGAAAGATGACTCAAAGACCTTTCATTTGATATCTCGTGGCCACCTAACTCATCTTGTGTTGAACGTTATGGTCATTTGAAGTTGACCCAAAACTCATAATTGAAGTCTAACTTGCACAAATGTCAACTTAGCTCTTTCCAATTTAGTTCTTTATAAAATTAGCTCTTTCTAAGACTGATGTGTTAAAATATCTCCCCCTTGGGAATATTCGTCCTCGAATGAGATCACCCTAAATTGAACTAAGGGTGAGAACATCTAACATCCAGTTCAAACACCCAACATGTAATTTAACACAACATAACATATTAATTTGAAAAGTGCTTTACAAAATGTCAATACCTTGGTCTAGAATTTCTCCAGAAGAAAAGAGGTGTGGGTATCTCTTCTTCATATCCTCCTCAGCCTTCCAAGTAGCTTTCTCAACAAACTGATTCCTCCATAAGACCTTGACTGATGCTACCTCCGTGGTCCTCAACTTGCGAACCTGACGATCAAGTATCTCAACGAGTAACTCCTCATAAGATAGGATGTCCTTAATACCAATATTCTTAGTAGGCATAATAAGTGAAGGATCGCCCATAAACTTCTTCAACATTGAAATGTGGAGTACCGGATGGACTGCTACTAAATCTGACAGTAGCTCCAACTCATAAGCTACATTGTCAATCCTCTTGGATATCTTGTAAGGACCAATAGACCGGGGACTAAGTTTCCCCTTCTTGCCAAACCTCATAAAACCCTTCGTGGGTGAAACCTTCAAATAAACCCAATCATCCACCTCAAACTCCAAGTCTCTTCTCCTAACATCTATATAGGATTTATGAAGATTTTGCGTTGTTTTCAATCTTTCTTGAATGATCTTCACTTTCTCTATGGCTTGATGAACTAAGTATGGCCCTATCAACCCAGCTTCACCAACTTCAACCCATCCAATAAGAGATTTGCATCTTCTCCCATGAAGAGCCTCATAGGGAGCCATTTGGATGCTAGAGTGATAACTGTTGTACGCAAACTCAATGAGAGGTAAGTGATCATCCCAATTACCCTTGAAATCGATCACACTCAACATATCCTCTAAGGTCTGAATTGTACGCTCTACTTGACAATCATTGTAAGGATAAAAGACAGTACTAAGGTTCACTTTCGAACCCAAACCTTTCTGAAAAGACTTTGAAAATTTTGCGGTAAATTGCGCACCTCTATCTGAAATAATGGAAACCAGAACTCCATGAAGTCTGATTATCTCTTGAATATATAATCTGGAATAATCTTCTATTGAAAAAGTAGTCTTTACTGATAAAAAATATGTTGAATTAGTCATTTGATCTACAATCACCCAAATAGAATCATGTTGCCTGCGAGACCGCGACAAATTAGTAATAAAGTCCATATTGATCATTTCCTACTTTCATTCCAGAATCTCTATATTCTGAGCCATACCAACAAGCCCTTAGTGCTCTACCTTGACTTGTTGGCAATTGGGGCACTTAGCAATGAACTCTACAATACACCTCTTCATACTACTCTACCAATAGACTTCTCTTTAGTCACGATACATCTTTGTGGAACCTGGATGGATAGAGTATCTGGAGCTATGAGCTTCCTCCATGATCCCCTCTCGAAGTTCATCCACCTTTGGTACACACAATCTACCTTATTACCTCAACACACCATCTCCCCTTTGTTCAAAAGTCATCACCTTCTGCTTATGAACATTTGCCTTTAATTCAAGCAAAACAAGGTCCTGGTCTTGTTTCTCTATCACTTCATACACTAGTGATTATTCAGCCTCATTCATCACCACCACTCTGTCTTCATTGGAATCCATTAACCGGACTCCCAATCGTGCAAGTCTGTGTACATATTTTGCTAACTTTTTCTTTCCTTCCTCAACATGGGCAGTACTACCCATAGACAACATTCTCAAAACATTAGCAATAACATTAGCCTTACCCGGGTGATAGAGAATACTCATGACATAATCCTTGAGTAACTCCAACCACCTTCTCTGTCTGAGATTAAGCTCTTTCTGACTGAATACATACTGGAGACTCTTGTGATCGGTGAATATATCATGAACACCATAAAGATAATGATGCCATATTTTAAAGCAAACACTACAGCAGATAAATCTAGATCACAGAGGTTACATGGAAAACGCTCTCGGTGCATATTAGCAAGGCAGCTAATGTGTACCTTCTGTGAAACCAAATGGCTACAACCCAGGAAATATGGTAACACCCTACGATGGTAGTAGATGCACACTTCCTCCTCTCACCTTTGGTACTTACCTCCCGCCAAATTTTGATCCATCCTAGAAGAGGTTGATGATGCTAGTTTGGAGATAGAGTCGCCCAACTCCGTCCACCTCCGAAGTTTTGGTACTTCTGGGCCAAATAGGAAGTTACAGTTTTCTGGGGTCACTATAGATACAAATTCTCAAGTAAAGAAGGAATTTACAAAAAACAGGAAGTTAGGTCAGGGGAAAATGCTCACCTATATTCCTCATCTCTTAAAATATAGTAAAATTTATGTGAACATCATTGAAGATGATGTGAATGAGCAAACGACTACTGGCAAAACTCATTGATTGGGTATGTAATTGGTGATAAACCATACCTAGAATCAATTGAGAACTATGTTGATAACATCTGGAGCTACGAGATTAAGCCCCAAATCTTACTCCATGATACTGGTATTTTATATTCCATTTTAATTCAGCTGGAGATCGGGAAAAGGTTCTGTTAAATGGTCCCTACACCTTTCACAATAAACCTTTTGTGGTTCAGCCATAGGAAATCGATTTTGTGTTTGATCCAAATTGCATAACCACTATACCCTATGGATTACTCTACCAGGCCTACCGGTGGGCTACTGGTCTAGTGAAGCTTTGAGCAAGATAGCTAGTGGTATCGGGGAACCAAATCATATTGATCAATTCACAGCAAGTATGGAGCGTATTTCATATGCTCATATATGTGTTGAAGTAGATGTATCACAACCTCTGGTTGAATCCATTAAGATGATTACGCCTATTGGTAATTTCCATCAGCCTGTCGAGTATGACTGCAAACCCAAATTTTGTGGACATTGTCTTAGATTTGGCCATCGAATAGATGAGTGTAGATCTGGACAGGACAACCCCCAAGAAGAGGAATTTAAGAAGGGTCAAAAGAGGAAGAAAATGAATAGAAGAAGAAGGAAACTTGTGCAACAAGGCTGGAAAGTAAAAGAACTTCCCAAAGAAGCAGATACAGATATGTAACAAAGTAACTATTGTGAATCCAATGCAGCGCATGGTGGGACGACCAAAGAAAGGTGAATCTAGTACTTACAGGGGTGGTAACAAGTTCACACCACTGTTGAGTTTAGAAATTGAAGGGGATACACCAGGAGACCCTGGTGAAGCTCCAAATTTAGTATGATTATTTCCACATGGAATGTGAGGGGATTAAATCAACCCCTCAAGCAGAAGAAGCTCAAACGCTTTCTTTGAAAGTAGAATATTGATTTTTTAGGGTGTTTGGAGACTAGAAAATCAATATTCTACTTATCTTGCATCCTACACTAGACACTTACAACACTTATCTAGCATGTGAATTATCTAGCATTTTTTGAAAGTAGAATATTGTTCATTTGTTTCCTCAACACTTATCTAGCATCCTATACTAGACACTTACAACAAGCTAGACAAAAACTTGAGATTACGCAGGACAAGCTAGCTTCCTTCCCCCTAAACGAGCAACTGATAAATAAGGAACACAACCTCATTAATAAAATGCATAAGTGGAGTTTGGTTGAGGAGAAGGCATTCTGGCAAAATTCTAGAGCTACTTGGATAGCTTGTGGAGATTCAAATTTAAAGTACTTCCATGCCCAATGCAGAATTAGAGCTAGTCGGAATGCAATCACTACAATCTATGATCATAATGGAATGAAATAAGCATATCTGTGACTGGTTGAAGAGGAATTTATTCAGTTCTTTACTAATCTGCTGGGTGCACCAGATAGAGTTCCTAGCCCAAATTCAGTGGTGATCAAGAATGGCCAATGCCTATTGCAACAACAAAAAATTGCTCTGATTCAGGAGATCACAGAAGAGGAGATTATAGATGTGATCAAGGACATGCCGATAGATAAAGCACCAGGAGTGGATGGCTTTCCTATTGAATTCTACATCAGGCAATGGCAGACTGTTAAAGCAGATGTGATATTGGCTGTGAAAGATTTTTTTCACACAGGTAAACTCCTGAAATCATTTAGTTGTACTGCAGTAACCCTGATCCCAAAAGTGCCCAACCCTACTGTGGTTAACGATTATAGACCCATAGCATGTTGTAACACAGTCTATAAGATCATTACGAAGGTTTTGACAAATATGATGAAATGAGTTATGAAAACTATCATCAGTCCCTCTCAATCAGCTTTTATTGAGGGAAGATCTATTATTGACAACATTTTGTTTAGTCATGAATTGCTAAAGTGGTACTCTAGGAAAGGTCTCTCACCCAGGTGTGTTCTGAAAGTTGACTTGAGGAAAGCTTATGATTCTATTGAATGGTGTTTTTTAAAGAGTATGTTGGTTGAATTGGGTTTCCCTCAGAAGTTTATTAGCTAGATAATGGAGTGTGTCACTACTGTATCATATTCATTGGTGCTCAATAGAGGTTTAAACAAACCTTTGCAGGGAAAGAGAGGAATAAGGCAAGAAGACCCCATGTCACCTTACTTATTTGTAATTGCAATGGAATATCTGCACAAGGAGCTATATATGCTGACAATGAACCCAAATTTCCAGTTTCATCCCAGATGCAAGAAGCTTGGAACCATTCATATCTGTTTTGCTGATGACTTATTGATATTCTATAAAGCTGAAAGTACATCTATTGAATTACTCCAAGAATCCTTCCACAAATTCTCTACAGTTTCAGGTTTACAAGCACATATAGACAAAAGCTCTATTTTTGTTTCTGGGTAAATGATCCAATAAAGAGTAGCTAATACAACAACTTGGCTATTGTGAAGGAACCCTACCTTTCAAATATCTTGGGGTTCCTCTTTCATCCAAGAAAGTAACAGTGGACCAATGTTTACCTTTGGTGGACAAAATTCTGGACAGGATGAGATGTTGGACAACAAAATTGATAGCTTATGCTGGCAGGCTTCAATTGATTAAAGCTATAGTGTTTGGCATACAAACTTATTGGGCACAAATATTTATCCTTCCTAAAAGAATAATGAAGCTGATCAATAGTCATTGCAGTATATTCATTTAGACTAGTTCCATAGGCCCTTCAAAGAGAGCATTGGTCTCATGGGAGAAAGTATGTATGACTAAAGTTGTAGGAGGCCAAAATGTCCTAAATCTATGCAATTGGAACAAGGCTATAGTAGCAAAGCAGTTATGGGCCATAGCATCAAAAGCAGACAGCCTGTGGATAAAGTGGGTACACATATACTATATTAAAGAGGATATACTTGAGACATGTAGCATACCCAGGAATGCAACCTGGGTGATCAAGAAAATAATTGAATCCAGGAGAACTATTATGCAAGCACTAGGACTTCAGGGTAATTTACATACAAGACTTGAAATGCTGACAAATAGGGATAAGGTTTTCTATTAAAAAAATGTATATTGCTCAAATGCCACAACTCCCAAAAGTGCCATGGAACTGTATTACTCTACAAACAAGCATTCACCCTAGACAGAAGATCATCCTATGGTTGGCTTTGCTAAAGAGACTAGTTATTGTTGAAAGACTTGCAATGTTTGGGGTGCAAGTTGATTCTATATGTGTGTTTTGTAAAGCTGCAATAGAAACATAAGATTACCTATTTTTTAACTGCCTCATTAAAAGGCATCTATGGTGCAAAATACTGACATGGCTAGGATTTACAAAAACCATTGGGGATTGGCAACAAGAGGTAGATTGGATCATCAGCTGGGTAACAAAAAGGGTAGGACAATGTGCTATAATATGTTGTGCATTTGCAATGGTGATCAATGTCATATGGAGAGAAAGGAACATGATCAGATTTTAAAAAGGTAATTACCAAATTGACAGAGTGTACAAGGAAATAGCTATGCATATACACATCAAGGGCAAAAATCAGAAAACTTGGTGTTCACAGTTGCAGAAACTAGCTCCAATGCCATGAAGTCCTATGGAGGTGAATAGTTAGCTAATATTGCTGTTTTTATTTAGATTGTTTATTATTCTATATCAGTTCCTTTAGAATGTAATGAGAAGTGACTCCTTACGCATGTTAGAAGTGAGCTCTGCATATAAATTTCTTTCTTTTAAGAGACACCAGGTCAGCAAGTGTCTAGATCTGTAAATATTCACTTTTTGGAAATAAAATTTTTATTTACCAAAAAAAAACTCTAGATCACGGGTTGGGTAATTCTTCTCCCGAATCTTAAGTTGTCTGGAGGCATAAGCTATAACCTTAGCATTCTGCATCAATACACAACCCAGTCCAACTCTGGATGCATCACAATACACAACAAAGCCTTTTGTACTTTCTGGTAAGGTCAACACTAGGGCAATAGTCAACCTAGTTTTCAATTCCTGAAAGCTCTTCTCATAAGTTTCAGACCATTAAAAATTTGTTGTCTTCTGAGTCAACTTAGTCATTGGGGATGAAATAGATGAGAACCCCTCGACAAACCTCCTAAATAACCAGCCAATCCTAAGAAACGCCTAATATCAGTTGGAGATGTGGGTCTGGGTGTCCTGTGCACTGCCTCAAACTTTTGAGTGTCAACTCGAATCCCTTCTCCCGATACAATGTGGCCTAAGAACACCACTGACTCAAGCCAAAATTCGTTTAACATATAAATCTTTATCCTTTAGAGTTTGGAGAACTACTTTGAGATGACTAGCATGATCTTCCTCATTCCTTGAATAAATCAGAATGTCATCAATGAATACGATAACAAAGATATTAATATAAGGCTTAAAAACTCTATTCATAAGGTCCATAAACGCTGCAGGATCATTAGTCAAATCAAATGACATAACCAAAAACTCATAATGACCATAGCGGGTCCTGAATGTTATCTTAGGGATGTCGCTTTCTATTACTCTCAATTGATGATTTCCAAATCTGAGGTCTATTTTAGAAAAACAAGTGGCACCCTGAAGTCGATCGGAGAGATCATCAATCCTCAGAAGCTGATTCTTATTCTTTATAGTAACCTTGTTCAATTGGCAGTAGTCCATACACATCCTAAGAGAACCATCTTTCTTTCTCACAAATAAGACCTGAGCGCCCTAAGGAGAGACACTAGGTCGAATAAAGCCCTTATCAAGGAGATCTTTTAGGGTCTATTTGGAAAGCCACCTGGTAGTTTGAATTGGTGTAGTTACTAGGGTAGTAATTACTAGCCTAGTAATTACACAGTCTAGTAATTACATTGACCTGTTTGGTTGCCACAGTGTAATTACAGTGTAATTCCCTTTGTCCTGTTTGGTTGGACGAATGTAATTACACAGTTAAATTTTAAAATAGATCAGATTTTGAATAAATAATATTACTATGTATATCTGATTGTTAGAATCGATTTTCTAATTTATTATTATTATTATTATTATTATTATCAGAAATTAAAGAAAAAAAAATTAATTCTCATATTTATTTTAATCTCAAAACTAACAAGAGAAAATACAAAGATAAAATTCATACATAATCTACCTAGACATCAAAATATGAAAGTAAAATGAATCAAGAAATAAATCTTAAGAAGAAGTATATGGCTTATTGTTGTGCTGCGTTCTTAGAAATGAAAATGTCCAGACAAAAAAGGAAGAAGTGCCTTGGTATTCCAAACAAAAATATATTAAAAAAAATATAATATTAAAAATTCATGTAATTACATGGTGTAATTACACTCAATTCCTTGCCCTCCCTTGGGAATTGAGGAGTGTAATTACTCCCCTTCAATTACACCCAATTCCCCTCTTACCAAGTAATTACTTGGTTTACCAAACAGGACAAAGAGAGTAATTACACCAATTACACCAATTCCCAATTCCATTGTGGCCTTTCAAACAAGCCCTTAACTACTCTTTTAACTCAGCTGGAGCCATTCTATATAGTAGAATAGAGATAGGTCGAGTATCAGGAAGAATATCTATATCGAAGTTTATTTCTCTCTCACAAGGGACTCCGAGAAGATCTTCTGGAAAGACCTCTGGATATTCAATCATAACTGGAACTGACTGAAAAGGTGGTGTCTCAACACTAGATTTATTAACTCTGACTAAGTGATAGATGCACCCCTTGCACTTTTTGGCCTTAAGATATGAAATAAAATGACCCTTAGGCACTTCTGAACTACTCCTCCACTCAATAACTGTCTCATTAGGAAACTTGAACTTAACTACTCATGTTCTACAATCGACTAAGGCATAACAAGCGAAGGGCTCAAGAAGTTGTTCGGGAAGGATATCAAAACTCATAGCAATATATGGAGTAACAAAAAACAGACTCGCACCTGGATCAAACAATGCATATACATCAAAATCAAAGACATTGATCATACCAGTGATAATATATGGTGAATTCTCTTGTTCTTGGCGACTGGTGATATCATACAGACGGTTTTCTCCTCCATCTTTCCCTGAAGTAGCTCCTCTAGGTATAGCTTTGTCTGGCGGAGCCACTAAAAAAAGATTGGGCTCTATTGTCCCATTTACCATTTCCCTGTCTGTTCTTAGGGAACTCTCGCATGAAGTGACCTGCCTGATCACACTTGAAGCAACCAGTGGAACCATCACGACACCCCCCGGGGTGGTTCCTACCACACTTAGCACATGCAAGAGTCCAGTTGGCCCCTTGGTCCATATTACCTTGAGACTGAGCAGGTCTACCTTTGAATTTCAGCAAGTTCTGATTCCTGAACTCACCTCTGTTCTTTGGTGCAGGTGCACTAGCAGATGATTGAGAAGGTCTAGTTGGCTTGTGTTGAAAGGATGACCGATTCACATTATTTTTTTGCTGCCCGGACTCATTACCTATGGTTTTAGCCTTCTTGTTTCGAAACTCTTCTCTATCTCTCAGCTTATCTTCATCAACCTGTTGCACATGGATCATAAGCCTTGCTATGTCCATGTCTCTTATCAGCATAGCTGACTTGCCCTCCTTACTTGACAAGCGAGACAACCCAGATACAAATAGACTCATCTTACTTCTCAAGTCAGCAACCATCCCTGGAGCATAGTGGGACAGTTGAGTGAACTTGAGGCTATACTCATGCACACTTATGGATTCCTGCTTCAAGTTAAGGAATTATTTTACCTTTGCCTCTCTTAGTTCACGGGGAAAAGAAACGCCTCATAAAGGCCTCTTAAACACAACCCAACTCACAATTAGTGCCCTTTCATCTCTACTCTTCTTCCGTTGGTTGTACCAGACTCTAGCAACACTATTCAGTTGATATGAAGCCAGTTTCACACGCTCAGCATCTGCAACATGCATCACCTCAAACACTTTCTGTAACTCTTCCAAAAAGTTTTCTGGATCCTCAGTGACACTTGAACTAGTGAAGTCGAGAAAATTCATCCTAAAGAACTCATGGATTCTATATGAATCAGCCACGTCCTATCAATTCCCTCTTTGTTTCCCATCTTGGTTGGTAACAACTTGACTCAACATCTAGATAGCATCCCAAAAATCAGCATTAGTGACCTCTTCTTGGGCTTGCAGTTTTGGTGCATTGGGGACCCCTTGATCCTGAGGATCAGGATTTATCCTAGCAGGACGACCTTGAACAACTCTTTGTGGAGGCATGATCAAGAAGATATATGCAAGCATGAATTAGAAAGAAACTTTTATAGAGTTAAACTCTATCGCACAAGAAGAGTATGAAAGAAGTGAGATAGTTCCTAAAAGTCGTAGCCTCTTATTTATAGATGTAGCACACTTCACACTGATAACTAAGACTCTATAGAGATGGCTTCATAGATAATCTATGAATCTTGAACTCTATGCTCTGATACCAAGTTTATCACGCCCCGAGCCTACACCTTGGACACAACTGGCACTCGAGAACCATTGTTGGCCCCAAGCGAACCTTTGGCCTGGCTCAACCCTCAGCGAATAACTTACTCAACAATAAATAAACCTCAAAAGTAAAGATTTAACTCAATATCTCAAATAGATAAACTCTGAATATTTTAAAGAAACAGTCAACTAGCCAAAAAGTTAACTCAAGTCTAGAAAATTAACAACTGAAAATGAAACATTCTCAACTACTATTGTTTATGAAGCCTCTAATACTATAAGAGATGTTGGGACAAGACCCCCGATCATCCTAACAATACTGAAATAATATAAATAAATGAGGGATCCTCCAGAAGCAAGAAGGCTAACCAAACAATACTGGGACTGCAAGTGGTATCAACGGGGCACCTGTTAATGACACTACTGCATCATGAAAGATGCAGGCCAAATGACGTCAGTACATGGAATGTGTGAACATGAAAGAGGAACTCTAAAGCATAAACATAGGCTTGAACTAATAAAAAAGAAAAACATACTCACAACATCTCAACTCAACTCTACTTAACATCAAGGATACTCAAACTCAGAAATACTCAGCTCAGTTCAATATAAAAGAAACAATAAAGATTCAATATAAGAAAGCTTTTAAAACAGTAGATAATAACTCAATGTATTTGAAAATACAATAATAACTCTTTTACTATTTTTGGTAGATTCTCTAACCAAAAACCATCACCATTAGCTATATGATGATACAACGTCTCGCCCACGCTACCAGAACTGTCATATACCTTTCCATAGTATAAGACATCCTCAACTAAGTGGATCCACTAAGCTATGCTTAAAAAGAAATAAGGAATCATCTAAAAAGTATGACCCTTTACCCATGCTGGCATACATGGTTTATGAGGACTTTGAGTTGTCTGAACTCATCCCCATATCGGTGATCAATACTACTCCTAATAGTATAACTCATGCTCATATGTTTAAAAACATTTCCTTATCCTTATACTTTAAGATTATTACTCAAAAGGTTCTCTTAAAAGAGATAATGCTCAAAAACTCCTCATGAACTCATTTGGAAATCAAGGTTTCCTCTCGTTTTAAATGTAAAACATTTACACTTAGAAATACTTAGTTCCCTTATATTCATTCTGAAAAATGAAACTCAACTCTCCTCATCCTCATACTCAAGTACTCAAGACTTAAAACAAATTTTAAAAGTTTGCAAAAGACTTCTCAAAATGACTTAAAATAACTCCCTCGAACTTTAATCCTAACTCTATCTTGAATTTGAAAAATGTGAATTCAAGAAATTATGATATGGATATACAAATTTCTCAATAATTATATGTAGTTGAATTGTTATAATCAGGAAGATAACAAGAATACTTTTTAAAAGAATTTAGACGGAACACACGACAGAAAATGAGTGGGGGCAAGAGACCATGTTGCACTGAGTGGCGTGGGGCACCAATCCCTAAACTTTAGAAGGTTTATTTTGGCACACTGCAGGTGCGGTGCACCAGCCTTCCTGGTGCATCAGTGGGGCATCGCGCCACACCTTCCCTAAGTCTTTCTGAAAATTTTTCCTTCTCAATTTTTGGTCCTAATTCACCTATTATCGATTGTTTTCCTCAAAATTCCTTCAGATTTGTAAACCCAATACATGTAAAAAAATTCTACTCAAAACTTCTCAAGAAACATTCCTCAAACGTAAAACTCTCACCTCAAGAACTCATTGTCACACCCCTATTTTCGCACGGCGAATAGGGTTTTTCCAATTTAAGTGACGGTATTGATTAAGGGATTATTTTATAGTTTTTAAGAGTCAACACTTGGAATTGAGTTATGGTGTTCCAAGTCACCTTTTTGAATCCCTAATCAATAGGAAATGACTCTTTAATTTTGGTCTGCGAAAACAAAGTTCGGGTAAGGAATTTTGTTGACCGAGGGGAAGGTATTAGGCATCCCTCGAGTCCCGTGGTTCTAGCATGGTTGCTTTTAGTGACTTATACTTCACTTAAATTATTTTTGGATACACTATTACATGCCATTATTTGTTCGCATTTATATTTTTTGTTGAAGTTTTATTTGGTCTCGACCTAGATGCGTAACCGCATTCTTGGTCTTGACATTTAGAGACATAACTGTCTTCTTTGCATCACACTTAATAATCTTATTTTTATAAATCTCTAC
>JAJOOS010013733.1:0-20027 GCA_029582725.1 Solanum chiquidenum
GCAGCAGCCGCAGCCGCAGCCGCAGCAGCAGCCGCAGCAGCAGCCGCAGCCGCAGCAGCGCAGCAGCTGCTTGCTTTGATTTTAAATGTTAAAACGCATGGTTATAATTATGCACCTGGATGTGAATTGATTTGTATGTCTTATAGAATTTATTTCAAATTACTTTCTACGTTAAATCCGAGAGGTAAGTTATACGATACATCTGATCAAACTATTTTCGTAGAAACTAATTTTGCTAAATCTAAGGTCACTACTAGAAGACCTATAAAACGGGAAGAAATTAATTTTCCGACTACTTGGACTTTGGAAACGGTTATACCTCTTAGTCAGATGACAGATGCAGTCACGAATTCTGAATATTCTCATATTACTCAAAATTTTGATGCTAAGATTTGTATTCAATTTGATAATAAGAGTGTTCCTTATAATAGACATTCATTTTCTGATAGAAATCGTCTTGCTAGTCATCATATTTCACCGATTGAACCAGAGTGTGGTCCAGCTCGTGCTACTTCTTTGCATACCATACCTTCTATTGTATCTGCTAATAGAATAAAAATTGATCCTCATTTGAATATTGTGCAGGCTCATGATATTTCTGATAAGGATATTCCTTCTGCATCCGAGATGGATAATCTTAACAATACTTGATGATGAATGTACACCAGATAGATTTTAGTCCAGGTTCACTGGCAAGAAAATACATTCAAAATGAGTTTTTAAGTGATAAGTGGAACCAGTTTAAAACATGGTTTTTTGATTCTTATAGCGCTGATGATTTAAATAATATTTCTCAAGAGTTTTATGAAACTTGTGCTTTGCATAATCAAATTATGTCTTTTGTGCCTTGGTTTATAACAACTTATTTACCTCTATTCGTCAACGTTCTTGAACGCTCTTATAAAGACGGATCTGGTAATATTATTAAGGCTGTTTATCCACCGCAGTCGCATTTTATTTTACCAAATAATACTGGTATTACCTTTACTGCCTTTCAAAAATTTGTTGAAGATGATGTTGCGGTAGTCAGGATCACTGAAATTAATAATTTGATTTGTCAAAATAATTATTTGGGTATTTATGTTAAAGTTTTGGGTGAACATATTAGTTCGCTTGATAAAAAATTGGATGAATTAACTGCTTTGATAATTCAAATAAAAAATGATTTAAAAACATCTGAAACCGCTTCTACTTCAAAATTTTCTGAAGTTCAGACTATTGCTTGTCCTGTGCAGCGACCCCCCGAGATTTCGAATTTTAAATTTAAACAATTTTATGATTTAGAAGAACTTCTTGATAAAAAGTTGTCTGAATTTGGTGCTAAACTTATGGATTTGTCAGAAACTTTTGCTGATAAAATGGAAAATACCTTTGATTTTAAAGATCATATTGCTTTGGAGTTTAATAAATTTCGTGGCTATCTCAAGAAGAATAGTGGTAATAGTACTAAATTTGCTCATAAACCTAGCATGCAAACTTATTATTATTCTAGACCAACTCCTGAAGATGTGCTTATAGAGGAACAAGACTGGAATCAGATCAATACCTCTTATAGTGGGTCTAAAATTTATGAATGGAATCTTATGGTTTGACTGATCGTCAATTAACTATTCTTGTTCATAGAATGCTTATGTATGTTACTATCTGTAGAAGTGTTAAAAACACAAATAGAAATATTTGTAAAATGATTATTGCAGGTTATACTAGCCAACTTCGTGGTTGGTGCAATAATTATATGAGCATCGAAGCTAAAGCGGCGGTGATTAATGCTACTTCTGATACTGAAGGTGTTGATAACTTGGGTATGGCTCTAGTGAAAAATAGGGAAGATGCTGTTTATACTTTGGTCTTGACCATCTTGGAGCATTTTAATGGTAGATTTACTAATCATCATGAGACTGTTCGTACCCTGTTGAATAGTCTTCGTTGAAGAACCTTGGGAGAATTCCAATGGTATAAAGATACTTACATGAGTAGAGTTATGGAATTACCGACATGACTCAGTTACAAAGATTTTTGGGAAGTTTAAATTACATATTCCCCTTTGACAAAAAATTATCTTGTGATTTGGCTCCATTATATGACAGGCTAAAAAAAGATCATAAATCTCCTTGGACTGATAGTCATACAACTTTGGTAAAAAATATTAAACTTCGTGTGCAATCTTTGCCTTGTCTAACTCTTGCTAACCCTGCATGGCAAAAGATTATTGAGACAGATGCGTTTAACATTGACTATGGTGGGATTCTCAAACAAATTAATCCCAATGATAAAACTGAATATTTGATCAGATTTCATTCTGGAAAATGGAGCGAAGCTCAGAAAAAATATGCTACGGTGGCTCATGAAATGCTAACCATCGTTAAATGCGTATTAAAATTCCAAGATGATTTATATAATCAAAAATTTTTGATAAAAACTTATGCTCAATCTGTGAAATATATGTTTGACAAAGATTTTAAACATGATGCATCAAAATTGATTTTTGCCAGATGGTCCATTATTAAAAGGAAAGTGATGACTCTCTCCCAGATTTCTTATCTAGAAAATATTTATCTTCACAATGAGCTTTCTTTCCCCCGTCTTTACTGATAAAACGTTAGTTACTATACTAAAGGTAGTCCCTCTCAATAGAGATGTACAAGAAATAATAATATGAAAAATTATAGGTGCTATGGTGATAGATATCTTCTCTATTCAAAATATTAAAGAAGTTAATGTTATGGATTCTAATTATGAAGCATAATGGGAATAAAACAAAGTGCTTTGTTTGTAGGATGGACCCTCCTTAGGTAACCAAGGGTCGAGGCAAGGGAAATTGCCCACGAGGAAGGGGAAGATTCTCCCCAGGATCATCATCAGGATCGTCATACGGATCCTCATCCAACTCCCCAATTCTGCAGTGAGGAGGAATGAGTTTGATAAACTTAAACTCAAAAATATCTCAAACTGCGGCATCGTTAGTACATCTGGAAGATATTCCGGAAGACAGCCCGCTATATGCTCAGCTACAAGCATACTTATCCCAAAAGTAAAGTGATACCTTTGCCTCTATAGCTAAAAATGATATTGATGATATCAAATCGTACGAAAATGTAGAAAAAAGAGAAGTAATATTTCTCTTAAAAAACTCTGAGATTCAGAGAAAAGACGAACCCTGGAAGATATTTCAGAGGTACTTGATTAATGAATTATATTTCCCGGGTGAGTCATACAAAATCCGTTCGTATTATGAGACTATATTGATGAGCACCGGTAGTGTTGAATTTCAACACTTCTCAGGATATAACACCATCGAGAATGTTTATAACTTCTCTAAAATGATTATAAAACAGATTATTTCTATCAAAGATTGGGGTATTTCCTTAATGAAAGAAAGACATATCAGCCTGAACAAAGTCCCTATGAGTTTCACCTATTGGGATTATATTCATGCTTTTGATAAAGTCCTCTACTATAATAATGAGAGGCATACGCATACTTGATTTATTAATGTTTGTGCAAAGATATTTGGTAACCCAATCCCTAATTGGTTCTTAAACTGATGGTCATACCACGGGCAAACGATAAAGATTTTGCCTGACCCCTTTCTAAAGTTATACAAAGAATGGGTTAAGGTTTCTCCAGACCTTAACAACTTATATCGCAAAAACATATCTGTTATATGCAACAAATTGAAGAAATATATTTCTTCATCGAATTATCTATCCCCTAGATTCATAAATAGACCCCAGAGGTAGATTTTACAGAGGAACAAATTCCCTTTTATATCAAACTTATTATAATAACTTTTGGGACAAGTTGATGAAGAAGGATCCCAAGACTAAGTCCTTATACGGGCAAGAACTTCTGGACCTTATTTCCCAGACAATCCGAGAATATGGTACTTCTCCTCATAAGGGGATAATTGCGGACAACTCCGTAAAACACATGGCTAGAAGAATTTCTAACCAAGATAGAAACAGAGACGAAATGATTAATAATTATTTAGACAAAGTCAGGAGGAATCTACTCCTCAATATCACTCATTACGCAAAATCAGACACGTCTATGCGGAGTGAAACAAGTGATGATACTCAAGAGGCTCAGCCTTGTGAGTTAAACAAACCAGTTTCAGAAGATGCGCTGAAAAAGGCGGAAGATTTCCTCCGTGAGATAAAATAGAAGGACAAGATGTGAAAGTAATCTTGAACAGTAAAAGGCATTATCAACAGTAGAAACACTGTTAGGACCCACTGATAAGTGCCCACTTCTTCTGTACAAAGATTCCTTCTTGTTCTATAAATTAGTTTGTTTTCATTTAGTTTAGAGGCAGGTTTTAGAAAACGCTATCTCTTTTTTCATTGTAAAGCTCTCTAGTTAAGCTCTCTGGAAACTCTGAAGCAAAGTCAATTGACCTTTGAATAGGGGTAACTTTCCCCTGACAAATATAATGGCCTAGAAAACGAACATTAGTCTGAAATAAACTCATCTTTGGTTTAGAAATAACCAAACCATTCTGTATAACAATCTTCTTGAAAATGTCAAGATGCTTAGTATGCATTTCAAATGTTTTTGAAAATATCAAAATATCATCAATATAAATAATGTCCAAATAAGGGTTGAAAATATCATTCATTATTTTCTGAAATTCAGAAGGTGCATTTTTCAAACCAAATGGCATTACGTTTCATTCGTATTGCCCAAACGGAACATTAAAAGCAGTTCTATAAGCATGCTCTTTAAATATTTGGATCTGCCAATATCCTGATTTTAAATTAAATTTTGAAAATATATTGTCATCATATAATCTAGACAACAAATAATTTTTGTTGGGAATAGGATACCTAATCCACTTTAAATATTTATTTAAAGGTTTATAATTGATAACCAATCTAGGAACACCACGTTCCCTTTCAGCAGCATTGTTCACATAAAATGCAGTGCAAGATCAAGACAATTTTGAAGGTTTTATCAAAACCCTTTTGCAGCAAATTATCAATTTCTTTTTTGCAGAATTCTACCAATTCAACATTCATTTGACAAAGACGCGATTTCGTAAGAATATCATTTTCAGAGAAATCATCTTCATATGGCAGAGTAACAATATACTTTTTCCGATTCCAAAAAGCACTAGGGTGATCAACACAAATATCAACAGCAATTCATTCGAAAATTAATTTAATATTTTCTTATACTTTGAAAGATTTCAAAGAGTCAAATATATTCATGCTACACATTTCTAGTTGCAGAGAATTAACATGATTTTGTTTCATATCAATCAAGGCATTACTATCACGCGAAACAAGATCAGTGATAAAAGTATAACTAATATCCCTATCTTCATAAATAGCCGAAAACCCTTTAGCATTAATACTAGTAAACGGATAAATGACATTTATAAAAGGAGTTCCGAGTATAATCGGGGGGTATAACTGATTTTTAACCAAGAAAAAGAAATGCGAAATGCAAACTTTGTTTTGGTAAATACGAGTATTAGGCAACTTATACTTTATATCTAAAGCATTCCCAGAGGCAGATTTAACCATATGAGTAGTTTTTTCAAAATATTTAGTTGGTACAAGACCTTCTTGAATGCAACTAACATCAGCCCCACTATCAATCATAGCAACATTAGTTATAGAAAAACTATTATCAATCAATATGGTGCATTTAACTACCATTTATGAGCAGTAACAATTTGCATTATTCCTAAAAACATACCTTGTCTAGGATCAAGATTAAAAGGTTTTGCAAGAGTATTTTCTTCAGCAATATTCTTACCTTTGCTATTAGCAGTCTCAATCTGAGTAAGACGATGATCACAAATCATTTGATTTTGTTTCAGATATTTAATCTCCTTTTTCAAACTTTCAACTTCATTTTTCAAATCATCAAAAGAAGTATCCCGAGTAGAAACAGTTTGTTTAGAAAACCTGTTACTAACTTCAGATAAAGAATAAGGAGCATAATATTCAAATTCAAAATCATTCTTTTGTTTTTCAGAATTTTTTGAAAGACTAGAACTAGCAGTATTATTAGCAGCTAATTGAATAATTTTTTCACGAAGATTATTATCAGTAACTTATTTCAAAAGTTCTATCACATTATCATAAGTAATAGTATTTATGTTTAAATCTTCAAACTGGGATTGTAATTTATAAAATTCATCATTTTCACAACAACAAATATCACCACGACATTTGCTAGCATTCATATCAACATGCTGTTTATTATCGAAAGAATCAAGCAGATCAATCTCTTCCTCAGAACTAGAATCTGAATCATAATCGAACTCAGATTCAGAGGTGTATAAGAAACTATAAACCTTTTCATGAATTTCTTCATCTAATTCTAAAGTCTTCAGCTTTTCAAGCTTGCAGTTGACTGCTATATGACCAAAATTGCCACACTTATAACACTTAATCTTGGCGAGCTCACGCTTAGACCTATTCTTCGTAAATCTAGTAGACTTACGAGAGGCTTTCCTAGCGTCCCGCCCTTCCTTAGATCTATGTCTAGACCTCTTTTTCCTATAAAGTTTCTCAGGATCTCTTGAATCCCTATGCTTCTTCTTACAACTTCCTGAAGTATCATGTAAATCGAACTGGGTACAAAAGTCTCCTATCTGAGATCTTTCCTTGAGCTTATCAATCTTAATCTGCCTGGAGAGTTTCAATTCATTGCACAAGTTTATACCTTCTTGAGTGCACACTCCTATCAGCTTACCATAAGTATAACTGTTATAAGGAATTTCTCCAATCACATTCCTTAGAGTTTTCCTAACTCTTTCGGCGAACAAAGGAGGAAGGCCGTCTATAAACTTAGCTTTCCAATGATCATAACCATTTTCGGGTAATTCCATAACCTTACTCATGTAAGTATCTTTACCAACTTACAGGATCTCAGAAGACGGGCGGTAGTCCACGCGGTCATCTTTAATCTAGCTTGTTAACATCCGAATTCAAAAAATAAATCTGAATCGAAATATATACAAATTTTAATATAGTTTAATGGTTGTATGGAAGGACCTAGTCCTTTTTACCCAAGCAAAGGGTCTGACAAGATTCAAATACTTATTGTTAGTGAGCTAATGCGTCGAGCAGTTCTAACCGGGTGTAGAGCGCCCTTTTCAACTCATTAACGGGCTTAGAACCACAACTGGCTAGGCGGAGTCACAAAGACAAAGTCAATAACTTTTTGTATTAAATCTGACCGTACTACCATCTCAGAACCAAGTCAAGAATTATACGACATAGATATGATCTTTGTCTTCATGGATCTTGGAGAAACGAGTACTAAAAGTACTAGATCAGAAGAGGTAGATTTACCTCAAAACCTTGATTTGTTAAACAAATGGACTATTCCAAAAATTAATATAAAAACTATTTATGATTATGGTTGGTTTGATAAAATCTCTAATAAACAGTTGATTAAAACTACTGAACAATATTTGGCGTTAAATTCGTCAGAACAAACTATTCGTCTGTTAAATAAAAGAGATATTGACTTATATAAACTTCAATATAACTTTTTTGCATATTGGCATGATTCAAATTTCTTTCAAACCTCTAACCCTTAAAGGGCTACCTGAGATATTTTTAGCTGCTCTGCGTGATGCTAGAAATTTAAATTTTTGACAATCGTTAATGGGTTCGATTGAATCCACTGTGGCATATGGTCTAGTCTATTTTAATACTCAGCCTAATTTACAGTTATCTTTGACTGATGCTAATATTCTTGATGCTTTAACTTTAAATCTTAAAACACATGGTTATAATTATGCACCTGGTTCTAAATTAATTTGCTTATCTTATAGAATCTATTTCAAATTACTTTCTACGTTAAACCCGAGATGTAAATTATATGATACATCTGCTGAAACTATTCTAGTAGAAACTAATTTTGCTAGATCTAAGGTCACTACTAGACGGCCTATAAAATGGGAAGAAATTAATTTCCAACTACTTGGACTTTGAAATCAGTCATCCTTCGAACCAGATGGCAGATGTAGTCACTAATTATGAGTATTCTCATATCACTCAAAATTCTGACGGTAGGATTTTTATGCAATTTAATGATATCCCCTTAGTAGATATTCATTTTCTTCTGCTAGAAAATTGCCTGCTATACATCATATTTCCCCTATTGATCCTATATATGGCCCGACTCGTAATCGTGCTTCTTCTTTACATACTATACCATCAGTTATATCTACAGATCAAAATGATAAATTTGTTAATAAAATAAAAATTAATCCTCGTCTTAATATTGTGCACGTAAATGATGTTGCTTCTGATATTTCAGATAAGGATATTCCTTCTCAGTCCGAAATGGATTTTGATCTTAACAATACTTGATGATGAATGAACATCAAATAGATTTTAGTCCAGGTTCTCTGGCAAGAAAATATATCCAAAATGAATTCTTAAGTGATAGATGGAATCAGTTTAAAACTTTATTTTTCGACACTTATAGTGCAGATGATTTGAATAATATTTCTCAAGAGTTTTATGAAACTTGTACTTTACATAATCAAATTATGCATTTTGTACCTTGGTTTATAACCACCTATTTACCTTTATTCATCAATGTTCTTAAACGATCTTATAAGGATGGAACTGGTAATATTATCAAGGCGGTTTACCCACTCAGTCCTCGTTTGTTTTACCTAATAATACAGGAATAACTTTTACTGCTTTTCAAAAATTTATTGACGAAGATGTTGCGGCAGTTAGCATCAACGAAATTAATAATTTAATTTCTCAAAATAATTATTTGGGACTTTATGTTAAAGTTTTGGGTGAACATATTAGTTCTCTTGATAAAAAGTTGGATGAATTGACTTCTTTAATTATTCAGATAAAAAAATGAGGTAAAGACTTTTAATAAAGCTTCTACTTCTAAATATAATGCAGAAGCACCTATTGTGGCTACTCCTGTGCAACGACCTCCAGAGATTTCCGAATTTAAATTCAAATCAATTTATGATTTCGAAGAACTTCTTGATAAAAAGTTTTCTGAATTCAGTGCTAAACCAATGGATTTATCAGATAATTTTGCTGATGAAATGGAAAACACTTTTGATTTTAAAAATCATGTAGCTTTGGAGTTTAATAAACTTCAGGGCTATCCCAAGAAGAATAGTGGTAATACTAAGTTTGCTCATAAACCTAGCTTGCAAACCTATTATTATTACAGGCCTACTCCTCAAGATGTGCTTATAGAGGAATGAGACTGGAATCAAATGAATACCTCTTATAGTGGGTCTGAAATCTATGAATGGAATCTTGACGGTTTGACTGATAGGCAGTTAACTATTCTTGTTCATAGAATGCTTATGTATGCAACTATCTGTAAAACTGTTAAAAACACAGATAGAAATATTTGCAAAATTATTATTGCAGGTTTTACTGGCCAACTCAGAGGTTGGTGGGATAATTATATGACCCTTGAGCAAAAAGTTGTGATTAATGCTACTTCTAGTGGTGAAGGTGTTGATAACTTAGGCATGGCTCTAGTTGCGAATAGAGAAGACGCTGTTTGTACCTTAGTCTTAACCATTTTAGAACATTTTAATGGTAGATTTACCAATCAGTATGAGACTGTTCATACCCTTTTAAATGGTCTACGATGTAGAACTTTGGGAGAATTTAGATGGTATAAAGATACTTATATGAGCAAGGTGATGGAATTGCCCGAAAATAATCTTGAGCATTGGAAAGCTAAGTTTATAGATGGACTTCCCCCATTATATGTCGAGAGAGTTCGAAAGAATCTTTGAAACACGTTTGGTGAAATTCCCTATAGGGATTATACTTATGGTAGGCTTATAGGAGTTTGCACTCAAGAAGGTATTAATCTGTGCAATGAATTGAAGTTATCTAGACAACTTAAGATGGATAAGCTTAGAGAAAGATCTCAGCTAGGAGACTTTTGTACCCAGTTTGGTTTACCTACTACTTCAGATAATAAGAAGACCAAACATAGAGATTCTAGAGGCTCCAACCCCAATAAACCTTACAGAAAAAGAAGGTCTAGACATAGATCTAAGGAAGAACGAAAAAATAGAAAAGCCTTTCATAAGTCTAATAGATTTACCAAGAATAGATCTAAGCGAGAGCTCACTAAGATTAAGTGTTATAAGTGTGGCAATTTTGGTCATATAGCACCCAACTATAAGCTTGAAAAGCTAAAAACCTTAGAATTATACGAAGAAACTCATGATAAGGTTATAGTATCTTATACACTTCTGGTTCTGAGTCTGACTATGAGTCAGATTCAGGATCTAAAGAAGATATTGAGTTGCCTGATTCATCTGATAATAATCAGCCTATTGATTCAAATGCTTGCACATGTCATGGTGACATTTGTTGCTGTGAGAATGATGACGTTTATAAATTACAATCACAGTTCGAAGATTTGAACCTAAATACTATTACTTCTGATAATGTAATAGAACTTTTGAAAGAAGTTACTGATAATAATCTTCGTGAAAAAATCATTCAATTAGTTGTTAATAATATTGCTAGTTCTTCAAAAAATTCAGAAACACATAAGAATGATTTTGAATATGAATATTTTACACCTTATTCTTTGTCTGAAATTAATAACAGACTTCATAAACAAACTATTTCTACGAGAGATTCTTCTTTTGATGATCTGAAGAGTGAAATTGAAAACTTAAAAAATGAGATTGAATCTATAAAACAAAACCAAATGATTTGTGATCATCGTCTTACTTAGCTCGAGACTATTAATAACAAAGGGAAAAATATTGCTGAAGATAATACTCTTGCAAAACCTTTTAATCCTGATCCTAGACAGGGCATGTTTTTAGGAATGATGCAGATTGTTACTGCTCATAAATGGTATGTCAAATGCACCATATTGATTTATAATAGCTTTTCCATAACAAATGTTGCTATGATTGATAGTGGAGCCGATGTTAGTTGTATTCAAGAAGGTCTTGTACCTACTAAATATTTTGAAAAAATAACTCATACGGTTAAATCTGCTTCTGGACATGCTTTAGATATAAAGTATAAATTTCCTAATACTCACATTTGCCAAAATAAAGTTTGCATTCCGCATTTCTTTTTCTTGGTTAAAAATCAGTTATACCCTCCGATTATACTTGGAACACCTTTTATAAATGCTATTTATCCATTTACTAGCATAAATGCTAAAGAGTTTTCGGCTACTTATAAATATCATAATATTAGTTATACTTTTATCACTGATCCTATTACACCGGATATTAATGCTTTAATTGATATGAAACAAAAACATGTTGAATCTTTACAACTTGAAGTGTTTAGTATGAATATATTTGATACTTTGAAATCCACCAAAGTACAAGAAAAAATTAAATTGATTTATGAACAAATAGTCATTGATATTTGTGCTGATCACCCTAGTGCTTTTTAGAATCGGAAAAAGCATATTGTCACTCTTCCGTATGAAGATGATTTTTTTGAAAATGATATTCCTATAAAATCCCGTCCTTGTCAGATGAACGCCGAATTGGTTGAATTCTGCAAAAGGAAAATTGCTAATTTGTTACAAAAGGGTTTGATAAAACCTTCGAAATAACCTTGGTTTTGTACTGCCTTTTATGTCAACAATGCTGTAGAAAAAGAACGAGGTGTCCCCAGGTTGGTTATAAACTATAAACCTTTAAATAAATTTTAAAATGGATTAGGTATCCTATTTCGAATAAAAAGAACTTATTGTCAAGATTATATGATGCCAATATATTTTCAAAATTTGATTTGAAATCAGGTTATTGGCAGATTCAAATATTTAAAGAGCATTCTTATAGGACATCTTTTAACATCCCATTTGGACAGTATGAATGAAATGTTATGCCGTTTGGTTTAAAGAACGCTCCGTCTGAATTTCAGAAAATTAAGAATGATATTTTCAACCCATATTTGAATTTTATCATTGTTTATATTAATGATAATCTAGTTTACTCAAAAACACTGGAAATGCATATCAAACATTTAGACATTTTCAAGAAAATAGTTATACAAAATGGTTTGGTAATATCTAAATAAAAAATGAGTTTATTTCAAACTAATGTTAGATTATTAGAACATCATATTTGTCAAGGGAATTTTACCCCAATTCAACGATCGATTGACTTTGCTTCAAAGTTTCCTGATGTTATTAGAGATCGAACTCAATTGCAAAGATTTTTGGGAAGTCTGAATTATATATCCCCCTTTTATAAAAACTTAACTCGAGATTTGGCCCCTTTATATGACAGGCTAAAAAAGGATCATAAATCACCATGGACTGATAATCACACCACTTTGGTAAAAAATATTAAACTTCGGGTACAATCTTTACCTTGTTTAACTCTTGCTAACCCTGCTTGACAAAGAATTATTGAGATAAATGCGTCCAACATTGGCTATGGTGGTATTCTGAAGTAAATTAATCCCAATGATAAAAATGAATATTTGATTATATTTCATTCTGGGAAATGGAGCGATGCCCAGAAGAAATATGCTAAGGTGGCTCATGAAATGCTAACCATCGTCAAATGCGTTTGAAATTTCAAGATGATTTATATAATCAGAGGTTTTTAATAAAAACTGATGCGCAGTCAGTAAAATGCATGTTTGATAAAGATTTTAAACATGATGCCTCAAAATTATTTTTTGCTAGGTGCAAGCCCAGTTGGCTCCTTTTGATTTTGAAATCCATTATAAAAAGGGAAGTGATAACTCTCTCCCAGATTTCTTATCCAGAGAATATTTATCTTCACAATGAGTTTTCTTGCCCCCTTCTTTACTGATAAAATTTTAGTTAATATACTTAAAGTAGTACCTCTCAATAGAGATGTACAAGAAATTATAGTATGGAAAATTATAGATGCTATGGTCATGGATATCTTCTCTATTCATAATATTGAAGAAGTTGATGTTATGGATCCAAATTTTGATCCAGGTTATTACAGTATTTACTATGAATTATATTGGGAATAAAACAAAATGCTTTGTTTCAGGATGGACCCTCCTTGGAAAACCAAGGGTCAAGGTAAGGGAAATAACCCACGAGGAAGGGGAAGATCATCTTCAGGATCATCATATGGATCCTCTTCATCCAGCTCTCCAATTATACAAAAAGGAGGGATAAGCTTGGTGAATCAGAAGACCTCTCAAAAGGAGGCTTCTTCTATATATCTGGAAGATATTCCACAAAATAATCCATTATACGCACAATTACAGGCGTACCTATCTCAGAAGCAAAGTGATACCTTTGCGTCCATAGCAAAAGAAGATGTTGATGATATCAAATCATATGAAAAAATACCCAAAAAAGAAATGATATTTCTTTTAGAAAATTCTGACATTCAGCGAAAGGAAGAACCCTGGAAGATCTTCCAGGGATATTTAGTTAACGGATTATATTTCCCGGGTGAGTCATACAAGACCCGATCTTATTATGAGATAATTCTAATAAGCACCGATAGTGCTGAGTTTCAGCATTTTCCAGGTTATAACACCAGTGAGAATGTTTATAACTTCTCTAAAATGATAATCAAACATATTATATCTGTTGAAGATTGGGGTATCTCCACAATGAAGGAAAGGCAGATCAACCTGAATAAAGTTTCTATGAGCTTTACATATTAGGACTATATTCGTGCTTTTGATAAAGTCCTCATCTACAATAATGAGATACATAAGCACACATGGTTTATAAAAATTTGTGCGAAGATATTCGAGAACCAATCCCTAATTGGTTTTTAAACTGGTGGTCATACCACGGTCCGACAATTAAAATCCTACCAGATCCATTTCTTAAGTTGTACAAAGAATGGGTTAAAGTTTCGCCCGATCTTAAAGCATTATATCACACAGATCGTCCATGCGAGTGATTGGTTATGATTCACAAGTTCATAGCTTTCTTCATAAATTCGCAGTCAAAAACATGAATAATGAATGGGTCCATGTGAAATCAATCGGAAAACGTGTAATTGAATCAAATCATTCATAATAAGATTAAAATCAAACAATTGAATCATAACAAATAGGACTCATGGAGGAATGAAACCATAATCAAACTTGATGAAATTGACTTAGAACTTGGAAATCTTTTGGGATCCAATGGATGAATTGAACCATTGGTGAATTCTCACATACCTTGATGATCAAAGCCCAAAAGCAATGGAAGAAAAAGGAGACTTGAAGCCTGAACCCTAGTTTCTTCCTTGAACTTGAGAGAAAATTGGGGAAGATCAACTTGGATGGGATTTGGGAATTTGAGAGAATAAGAGGGTTCTGGTAGAACTAGGGATAAAAAGGTTGTTATAGGACTTAGATTTAGGGTCAAAATGACATAGTATATGTATTAAATGCATAGAAAAAGACTCAAATACCCTTAAGAAATAACTGTCAGTGATCTACGGTTGGGAAGAGGAAAAAGAGAAGAAAGTACAACGTATGTTGTTAAGCTAGTTAGGATACTCATACCAAAGGTCGATTCTCCAGGATGTTCGAGACAACGAGTTTTTTCATCTGATAGTGTCGTATTGTATAACCTGAGTGATATGATTAGAACTGAAACATCCTTATGGCTTCCTCCCATGGGCAATTCCAACTAAGAAGTAGGAAGTATAATAGGAAATATACGAGCAGTCATCAGTCCTTGATTATTCCTACAGGGTAGTTACCAATTTCATAAGCTTCTTTTCAGTGCCAAGTTACCTTTGGGTCCTTCCAGACACATCTTTATGCAAATTATTTACATATACTTGCCATGTGTTTACAGTGTATCTCCTCTACTTGATGAAAAGAAAAATAAGTTCCTTTCTCTTCAAATCTAGATTTTGTTTCTCTCACTAACATTTCCCCTTTTTTATTGTCATGCTTTCTTTGAAAAGGGATATTGCTTATATCGGCAAAATAAATTGGAGGAGGCTTTAGAGTCCTTGAAAGGGCAAGAAGGAAGTACTGATTCAATGCTGTTGGAATCTCAAATTTTGCATCATTTTGGAAAGATGGGTACATCTGTCGATATTTATCAAAAGCTTCCGAGTCTACTATAGATTCCTTGGAGATAAATCTTGTTGCTGGTCTGGTTTCTACTGGAAGGTCTTCTGAAGTGCAGGGAACCTGGGATTCACTGAGAGTTAAAGCGACTAGCAGTTTTGAATTGGCTTACAACACTGCCTGCTCTTCAATTGAAAGGGAAAAGTAGAAAGATGCAGAACAACTGTTATTGTCAGCTAGAAGGCAAGTTTGCCTCTAATAAGCTCTTCATAACATCATGAAAGAATTAGATTCACTTAGTCTTGACTTGTTTTATTTTGTAAGACTTTTATCCATTTTCTTTACACTTGATGATGCGCAATCTATGACTAGTAAAAATTACAGAATTGGTCAGGAAACACTAATGGAAGAGAATTTAGCTGATGATGATGCTAAAATTGAATTGGCACCTATAGCTGTTCAAACTGCATATGTACAACATGTAAATTATCTTATGACACGAGTTTGAGTAGTCTTCTTTTGCTTTGATAAGTTGCAATGATGCAAGTTGTTTTTTCTCTCTCCAGATTCTAGGGAACACCCAAGAGGCCATTGCATCTTATACTGATTTTGTCAAAAGAAATTTGGCTGACGAGTCTCCACTTGCGGTGGCAGTAAATAATCTCATTGCTTTAAAGGGTCCTAAAGATGTCTCTGATGGCCTAAGGAAACTTGATATGCTAATAGAGGAAAGTTATGGACCAGAGAAGTTCCAGATTGCTCGTGGACTAGACTTGAAGGTCTCACAGAAGCAAAGGGAAGCAATATATATGAATAGGGTGCTGCTGCTACTTCATTCTAATAAGATGGACCAGGTATATTATCTGTAAGATTTACATCGGTTTGCCATGGTTCTCCTTTGAACAATTGATGTATTAGAAACAAGGGGACCCAGTAATAGACATCCAACTGCTACTGTTTATTCCCCGAATGTTTATTTTTGTCATTGGATTGTTACAGGCTAGAGAACTTGTTGGCGCTCTACCTGGGATGTTCCCTGGTAGCTTGATGCCTGTACTTCTTCAAGCTGCTGTACATGTGAGGGAGAACAAGGCTGCTAAAGCTGAAAAAATACTTGGACACAGTATGCAGATAAGTTTCCTGACAGGTCCAAGGTTATCCTGCTTGTGAGGGCTCAGGTTGCTGCAACTGCTGGCCATCCATAAATTGCAGCTGATTCCTTGGCGAAAATACCTGACATTCAACACAAGCCTGCAATTGTTGCCACTATTGTCTCTCTCAAGGAACGGGCTGGAGATACTGATGGTGCCGATGCTGTGTTTGTTTCCGCAATCAAGTGGTGGTCAAATGCCATGAATGAAGACAATAAGCTCAATACCATCATGCAGGAGGCTGCTGCTTTCAAGCTCAGGCATGGAAGGAAAGAGGAGGCAGCACGCCTTTATGAGCAGCTAGTGAAAAGCTATGGAAGTATTGAGGCTTTAGTAGGATTAATCCAGACTGCAACCCATGCTAACATTGAGAAAGCAGAAGCTTATGAGAAGCAGTTAAAACCACTACCTGGTTTGAAAGCAATAGACGTCGACAGTTTGGAGAAAACTTCTGGTGCCAAGCAAGCCGGGAAAGGTCCAAATGCTGGTGCCACTGAAATATATAAAGCGAAGAAAAGAGGAAGAGAAAGCCAAAATATCCAAAGGGCTTTGACCTAGCTAATCCAGGACCTCCACCTGATCCAGAGAGGTGGCTTCCCAAGAGGGAGAGGTCTAGTTACAGACCAAAGAGAAAGGATAAGAGAGCAGCTCAAATTAGAGGTTCTCAAGGTGCAGTGGCTAAAGAGGCAGCGAGCAGTAGCGATACGAAGTCAAACCAACCAGCTAATCCAAAAGAGCCTCCCAGAATGCAGTGCAATCAAAGGCTTCATCCAAATCTTCCAGGAAGAAATTGAGGAAGTAATCCAACAACAGATAACCGATGTTTCTTTATTATTATTTCCGTGGATTCATTTAGCATTTCTGTTGTACAACATGAGTTAGTCTCGGAGATGTCCATTTATCTATTGTTAACTTTTTCATACACAAGGTTATAGGGCAGGCATCTGAAGTGAACTTTAATCACTTTTGGAAATGCCTCATTTACCGAGTTCTCTTAGGTCTAAACTATTACGATTTTGGCTCTATTTTTTATTTCTTTTCTGCCTTTATACTTTTTGCTGTCTGATCTGCTCGGAACACGTATATTCCCTGTGGAAGGAAGTCGATTTAACTAGAGAACTATTAATTCACAAGATATTTTATATGTAATTTTCATTACTAAGTGGAACTACAAGTTGTGTTTTCTTTAAATGATAAAAATTTATTAAATATGTATTTTATGCTTACTTGTAACATCAAAGTACCAAATTTTGTTCAGGTAATGAGAATCAATCATATTAGCATGAAAACTAACACCTAGCCCCTCCTATCATGGACATATGAAAGCATTATGTTTGACTTCCCATAGAGGTTGAATATATTCTACAATAACTAGATCACCAGCAAGTTAAAAAAATTTCATAATGTGTAATTAGGATTGAATTGATTATGAGGTCAATAAAGTAGTAACTTGGGGACTCAACTTTTCTGAGGCTCCCACATCTCTATATAGAGAGAGATTGTAAAATTAGTTAATCTCATATACCGTTAAATTTGAAAAAAAAAATGAGTAAAAAATATAATAAACTTTTTCTTTATTTTATATGAGAATCATGGTAATAATTGAGAAATGAAATAACTTTTAGGTAATTGTAGTATCCATCTTACTTGACTGCATATTTTGTTGCCATATTTATATTATGACGACTAACATGAACCTACATTATTATTTTTGTATTTCCGTTGGAGCTCTATCCCTTTGTGGCTCAAACTTAGAACCTTAGGGTTGGAAGTGAGGGGTGCTTACCATTCGAGTAATTCTTTTATTATTGAATATTCTGAGTCTTTCAAACAGTCAAACCTTCTACATTATGCAAAATCTATTGTTATCTGTTTACAAAAATATCAAATCTGCTTTTTGATGTCTTCTTCAAATTTCAAGCATTGTGACAAGTTATCATTATATTGAAGCGACAAACATTATTCTACTATCGTTATATCAACTTGGTATCAGAGCATCAGGTTTAAGAATCCTAGGGTGTCTAAAATATGCACTAGTAGAGTCTCTTTCATGAGTGTGAAGCGCGCCACACCTATGAGAGGGAGGTGTGAAGCGCGCCACACCTATGAGAGGGAGGTGTTGTGCCCAAATCACACACACAAGTGTACGTGGTTGTTCAAGTATTAAAGTGGCTCTTATGAAGAGTCGGGTATCGTACCAACAGAGACTTACGATTAGAAACTTAATTGTTCCAATATTTTCAGCTAAGCACAAGTGTTATCCAGATTTCAAGAGTGATTTATTTTATAATCTAAAAGTTAAACAAAATTAAACAAACGCGATTCAATTTCAAGGGTTTCAAACAATGATTGGGTAAAGTCCAGGGCTGCAGCTTTTATCAGGATTCATGCAATTAATATCATTTAAATGGGTATTTATCAACTATCGAATCAATGATCACAGGGTTAAATGTATGATCATGGTCTCCCGACCTCTAATCGCCTACGATAAATGACAACCTAACTACATCGTTGAGCGGGGATAAGCTGGATCAAGTACTGAGCATTACGATTTCTTCCTGTAAAGTGACCAAGCATAGTTTCTAGGTATATCCCTATCCTAGATACAAATTAACCCTAATTATTAAGAGAAAATCATGCTCCCTATGCCCCATGTTCTATCCTCGTATTCCTCTCCTGAGTTCAATTTGGACAATGTATTTATTTCAATGGTGATCCGTCACAAAACACGAAAAGCAAGAACATAAGAAAAATTCATATGATAATTGATATTAACCCAATGAAAACTTAATAAACTACAATCATCATGTAGCCACAACCCTAGAACTAGGGTATTTAGCTACTCATAACAATAGATTCGATCAAATAATGTTTAAGTATCATAGAAAGATCAAAAGTAAAAGAGTTTAGGAAAGAACCCTAAAAAATGATGAAATATCATTCCCAGTCGTCGTTTTTCAAAATCCAAAACAAATAAGAATGTTTTAATAAAATAAAGTATTAGCCTATTTATACTAAAAGTCGAAACGACCAAAACTGGAACCCAGGAGCGCGATGCGGAGGCATGTTTGCGATTTGATTCGTGAGAAAACACACTTCTCCACGACGCGGCTGCTACACAGAGGGTTCTGCCTCAAAAGTTATTTCATGAGCCAAACTAAAATTCCTCTCCGCAACGCGGAGAGGATACAGAGATGCCTTGAATGACATTTCTTCAATCTTCTTCCTTGCTTCTTTTCGACTCGGATCTTTTATGTTCCCCATTGTCCATTTTCGTGCTCGTTTCTCCAATTAAGCTCACCTACATAACTAATCATGTTGGTTAGCTCATAAACAACCAAAAGACTCGATAAGACTATAAAACACACATTGAATTCGAACTTAGCTTAAATACGGGAATTATTAGATTCCTAGGCATATAAATATGCCTAAGATCACTGATATACTGTGATTTTACGGTATTTCTAATACATTTCACTTACAAGTTGTGTGTGTCTAGGGCCTTTTAGTATTGGTTTTTGATGTGTTTTTATCATATTTTGCAGGAAAGATGTTCAGGCGCGGAAGTAAAGAGACAGCTGAAAGGGATGCAGAAAAGGGCATCTACGGAGTGATCTACGGACCGTAGGTCTATTGACGCTCCGTGGATGATGGCCGTAGATCAGCAGCCAAGGCATGAAGGCAAATCAGGGAAATCTGACCAAGTGTGGAACCACGGTGCCCATTGACATCTACGGACCGTCCTGTTGATCCGTAGATGGATACTGCGAGGGTTCCAGTACCTGATTTTGAAGATTCTAAGTATGGAGCTACGGAGGGGATTGACGGACCGTAGATCGATCTACGGTCCGTACTGTACATCCGTCGTTTGCTTCAGAGAAGCTGGTTT
>JAJOOS010013734.1:0-45278 GCA_029582725.1 Solanum chiquidenum
ATAAAAAATGGTTAATATTTTAAATTCTGTGTGTGCCACATAAATTACAACAAACAGAGTAATAAATATTATTTTCAAAATTATGTAAAAAAAAAGTACTACAAATCACAATAACTAACAATTTAAAATATTTTTAAAATCATCTAATAGTTTCAATAACTTCTCAAATTTCATAATATAACATAAATTAAAATAAAAAAAATTATATGTTGGGCCCCGTGCTAGCACGGGGTCCCATATCTAGTATATATATAAATGACACAAAACGAGAAAATTGGAAGCAAAGGGTTATGTGGACTAGTGGAGAGAATTTTTTTTTAAAAATAAAATAATATCTAAATTAGTATTTGAAGGGAGGAGGGGGAGATGAAGTAAAAGAATTTTTTTTATAAAATATATTTAAACCAAAAAAAATGTGGGGGGGAGAGGAAGTGATGGAGTGGGGGTAAGAAAAGTAATTTACATTTTATTTTTTTGGGATAGTAATTTTAATCTTTAATTTTAACTAATACTAATAATTTATTTAATTTTTATTAAGGTAAAATGTTTTGTCCATATAAAGTGTGATTGACAATTTTTTAAAATAAAAGAGAGAGTGTATTATACACACCATGATAAGAGTGGTATAAAAGAAAGATGTGTGTTTCTCAAACTAATAACCGATAGTTTATGTATGAAACTTATACTCTCAATAGTTAAGGTATGAAACTCACACTATCAATAGTTAAGGTATGAAACTAAAAAAAAAGGTATAGTTTATGTGTGTTTTTGACTTTTCTCAAAAAAAAAAAAAAAACTCAAATAATGATAATCAAAGAAGTAAAAAAATAATTTTTGTATGAAAAAAATTAAAATATACCTTAAGCTTTGTTAGAAGGATCATATATATATCCCTACATGAATTTTTCTTTAATTTAAAGTAAAAGAAATAAATTTAAAACTATTTTTCTCACTTTCGTTAGATGAAGGGTATATATGAGCTCCTTTTATAACGATAAAAATATATGTGAGTCGTATAATAATAAGAATATATATAAGCCACTATTATAACAAAAGGTATGTAAATATCTATTTTGAATCCGGACTCTATAAAACATAACGATCAGGTCCAATCATGTTTGGTGAAGCCTTGAAGAAATTTCTGGAGGGTCCAACATTGAAGACGCTTTTATTTTGTTTCACGAAATTCAAATAAAGGCGAAAGCATTGTATTGGCTGGGAGAATCAAGCCGCCCTAAGTTTCGGTGCCAATATCATTACAATATTCAAAAGGATCATAGAGCCGGCGGCACACACATCTGTAAATCACCGCCCAGCTACTTCCCAAGGAAGATATTTAGTAACATGACTTGCAGAAATCAATAACTTAGCCTTGCAGAAAAATTGCACAAAATTTGCCAAAAAATTATAGTAATATTTTTTTATTTTAAAATATATTGGTTTTTTTTCTATTTTTTAGTTAAAAAGTATTACAGTTAAAATGGTAAAAATATTCAAAAAGATAAAATAACATAGCTAAAATATCATTCTGACCAAATTCTGGCCAAAAGGATTTTTCCAATTTTAAATTAGCACACTTATTAACAAAAATAATACTTACTTAATTAATATATTGAGTTTATTATTTTACTCTTATTAAATAATAGGATTAAAACATATTTACTCGCTACTTTAAAAAAAAATAGTAATTCAATGTTATTAAATTGAGGATATAATAAAAAAATATTTTTTCTTAATTTGTCAAATGACAAGTAAAAAAAGAAATCAAATTACTAAATATATGACAAGTATATAGAGACGGAAAGAGTAATAAATTTGTTGGAGAGTCGTAAGTGCGCCATCCTACATTTTTAATCAAAAGTTTTAAATTTAACTTTTGAGTCTCAAGTAGTGTGTGAAATTAGCAATCTGGCTAATGGTGTTTAGAAATTTAATATATACTAATAAATTCATTTGAACTATAATTTCAAAAGATAATATTAATCTACACAATATTATTTTTCGATAAATAATTATTTAAGTAATCACTCTTGAATTTATATAAAGCTACATCACTAATCTTATAAGACATGAAGTCACACAATTAAATTTAATCAATCTCAATACAAAAATAGGAATATCTATACGTACACCAAAACTAAAAAAGAAATAAAAGTGCAGCCGAAATATGGAGAGTGGGTGATGGCACCGTTAGTTTAGTTGTAGTTGGGGTCTCACATTTCAAGGCATCTGTTAGTGTTCCAACGTGAGCTTCTCTGACCAGCTGACACAAAGTCACCAACCCATAACTCAAGGAACTTGGTCACCATAACAACCTCTATACATTGATTTTTCTTCACCAGTCTCTTTTATTCTTTCTATGCCTATTCATTTGAATAGAAAAATTATTTTTGTCACGAAATTTGGTCAGATTAGTAAAATAATATATTTCACGCTATATTATTTTGTTTTTTTATTTTTTTTTATTTTTAATATTTTTTAATTAAAAAATAGAAAAAAGATTAATTTATTTTAAAATAAAAATAATATTATAGACTTTTTAAATTTATGATCAAATTCTAGTCAATTTTTTTGATTATTTAGCATTATCTGATTTGAATTTTATTGTCTAAAAGAAATTCATCACAGAGAGGAATTTTTTGACTTACATACATATTAAGAAAAGGGAAAAGGGTAAAAAATATTCTTAAAATATGTGAAAGGAACAAAATGTTTTTCGTTTATTGTTTGGCTCAAATGAAATGTCTTTACCATCAATACTTTGTTTAAAAAATGTTCTTAAATTATGCGAAAGGAACAAAAATGTCATCCGTTTGTAGTTTGGTCCAAAAATGCCCCTATAGTTACAAAATGGATCAAAAATATCCTTTTTCGAATAAATATATTTTTTTCCTTTTTTAAACGCATCTTCTTCCTAATTAAACTATTACTATTAAAGAACACTATTTTTGTTTTATTTCTTCTAAAATCACTTTAACAAAAAAAATGTAGGAAACCTTTTTTTTTCTTCTTAATCTCATTTTATCAATTAAAATAAAACTTTATGTAGACTTTCGACAGATAATATATGTCATATATAGGGATCACAAAATGGGTAATTTATATGAGTACCCATTCAAATTATCCATCTTAAATGAGTTGGGTACATTTAAAAATGGGTAAAAAATAAGTCATACTCATATTACCCATTTAAAATGGGTACTTAAATAGGTAAAAATAGATAAAAGAGACTCATTTATAAGAGAAATAAAAGTGACATAATATTTTTTTAAGGTGTAGGAGGTCGGGGTAGGAATGGGTGGGATAAGGGGAAAAAAAATATTTTTTTAAAAACAAATTCTTTTTGGAAAGGGGCAGGGTGGGTGGGGTTGAAGGGGTAGTAATGGTGGGGGTGATCAAAGTAGTAAAAAAAATAATTTAATTTCTTAAGGCGTTGGGGTTGTGGGTGGGTGGGGTGAAAGTAGTAAAAAATTAATTTAATTTCTTTTAAAAAATAAATGAAAAAAATAATTTAAATTTTTAGGCTTTGGGGTTGGTGGGTGGGTGGGGGAGTCGGAGTAGCAAAATAATAATAATTTTTGAGGTGTTGGGGATAGGGTGGGCAGATTTAATTAAAAAAGTTCTAAGTATTTTTTTCGTGGGAGTGGGGTGGGGTGGGGGTGAAGCGTAAAGAGATTTTTTTGCTTTTGAAGCTTTTAACATGATCCCTATAATAATAGATCAACTTTCACATATAACAAACATAAAAATCATATTTGTATGTTATAGCTATAATTTGCATAATTGCGCTTCTAAACAAATTTTATGTTTGTTATGGAGCTTTTGATTTGTATAATTCGCTAGATACATCAAATATTTATACAAATTGTTCAGTTTTGTATAAATTCATTTACACATTGTAATTTGTATAATAAGATATGTATTTGTATAATTATAAGTGTATAAACGAAAATATATGTATTTGTATATACACTTTTCTCTCGCTTTATACAAACACAAACGTATTTTATACATTTTATACCGAAATGTATAAAATAGCTAATTGTATACCGAAAATGGATGATTGTATATCGAATCAGATGGCAAAAAAAGGGGATGTTTGTTGCGAATTACAAATAAAATAAATTATGATTATAACATTTAATTTGAATTAATAGTTTGTTATTTCATACTACAATTTTTCCATAATAATATGGGTAAATATGGATAACCATATTACCCATTGGGTAACTCATTTTTACCCATTTAAAATATGAGTTGAGTAGAGTATTTTACCCATTTATTTAACTCGTTTTTGATCGACTCATATTCGACTCGACCCACTCGTTTGCCACTTCTAGTCATATATATAAGATCATAATATATCCGTCATTAATTTATACGTATATAACAATAAAAAATATTAACATTTTTTCTTTTCTGAATTGAAGTAAGATAAACATTTGCTAATTTAAAAAATCTTATTAGAAAAAGAATGTTTTAAAAAGAAATTAATAATATATTTATTTGGAAAATGAGTATTTTTGACCCATTAAATAACAATAATGACATTTTTAGACCAAAGTATTGACTGCAAAGCTATTTTTGGACCAAACTACAAACGGATGACATTTTTGTTTCTTTCGCAAAATTTAAGGTTATTTTTGAACCAAAGTATTGACGGTGGATATTTTTTAGCCAAACTATAAACGGAGACCATTTTTGTTTCTTTCACATAGTTTAATGACATTTTTTCCCTTAAGAAAATAATAATTGATATAGTAAGTTAATTATTTTACTTCTATTAATTGATATATGACAAAATCCAAAATCAATTTATTCATTAAAGAAGTTCTACCTTTTTTATTAAAAATTAACTTTCTAAATAAATCGAGAGTATAAAAGATAAAAAATATTTTTTTTTTTAATTTATCAATGATGATAAATAAAAAGTTAAAAATGAACAAACAAAAAGAGAAAGAGGGAGTATTATATTACGTAAACAGTCATTTTTCTTTAATTTAAGCGACATAATTGTTTCTGCAAACTTAAATATTTTACATATCGCCAAGTTAGGCGGACTGGTCTAATTCTTACATATGCAAAGACTAAAATTTTTATTTACAAAGATGAAGTTTTGCATGTCACTGAGTTCGGTTTGGTCTTATAGAATCAGTTAGCTTTCCCACAACCCATGAGACTCTGCTCCCCCATTCCTGGCGATTTGGTCCCAATGTAAACAGCACATTAAATTCTTTTACTTTTTGTTTTTCGTTATCCCAAAATAAATTTACCAAGAAAATAATAATAATATCCAAATTTTCCATCTATATAAACCCAAGTGGTTTGCCTTATCCCTTAAGCCTCTTTTCATTCTACACTTCTTCCTACACTTTGTCAGCCATGGCTAAAACCGTAATAACAACTCTTCTCTTAGCCCTGTTTTCGTCTTTATCCTATGCAATTGACATGTCTATCATAAATAAGGAGGAAATTATATACGAAAAGTGGCTGGCAGAGCATGGGAAAGTATATAATGCCTTGGGAGAGAAGGAAAAAAGATTTGAGATTTTTAGAGATAATTTGAGGTTCATTGAGGAATATAACAACTCCGAAAATCGCACGTATAAGGTTGGGTTGAACCAATTTGCTGATCTCACGAACGAGGAGTACCGGGCTATGTATTTGGGCACGACAAGTGACGCTAGACGTCGCCTTGTGAAGTCCAAAAACACAAGCCAGCGTTACGCTTCGCGCCCCAATGAATTGCTCCCTCACTCCGTCGATTGGAGGAAGAGAGGCGCTGTTGCTCCTATCAAGAATCAAGGGAGTTGTGGTATGTTTTCTATTTCGTTTTATAACAAAATTTACTATTTGTGTGATTATTAATTAGGAATGAAACATGTTATAAATTGTTAACATGATCTGTTCGTTTGGCCCACTGGACTTTTTACAGGAAGTTGCTGGGCTTTTTCAACAGTAGCAGCAGTAGAAGGCATAAACCAAATCGTAACAGGGGAAATGATCACACTATCCGAGCAAGAACTTGTAGATTGTGACAGAGCTCAAAACGTTGGTTGTAATGGTGGCCTAATGGACTATGCCTTCGAGTTCATCATCTCCAATGGTGGCATGGACACTGAAAATCACTATCCTTATCGCGGCGTTGACGACAGATGCGATCCTATTCGGGTTAGTCCATACTAAATTTTATATTCCTATAAATATATGACTACTTACTGAAAAATTCTAATTGATTGAAGTTGTAATGAACGTTACAGAAAAATTCCAAGGTTGTTAGTATTGATGATTATGAAGACGTGCCTAGAAATGAAAAAGCACTTCAAAAAGCTGTAGCTCATCAACCTGTTAGCGTAGCCATCGAGGCTTCTGGCAGGGCCTTCCAACTCTACACCTCGGTAATTCGAACCCCCAACCTTTTATGTACATGTAACATTCATTCTGAATTTACTGACTTTAAATTTTTGATCAGGGCGTGTTTACGGGGGAATGTGGAGAGAAAGTAGACCACGGTGTTGTGGTGGTTGGCTACGGAAGTGAAGATGGAAATGATTATTGGTTAGTGAGGAATTCATGGGGCACCAAATGGGGAGAAAGTGGTTATGTTAAAATGGAGCGTAATGTGAAGAATGGTCATTTGGGAAAGTGTGGAATTATGACGGAGGCTTCATATCCAATTAAGGAGGCCATAAATAAACGTACTATTACTACTTCAAAAGAAGAAAAGATTAGCACTATCTGAAGAAAAAATTATCTCTCTTAGTTGCATTGCGTTATTTCATTGCTTTATGTGTTATTTTACGATATGCTTGTTTTAGTTGATCATTTAATTAATATTGTGTAAATAGTTGGGTATTTGTTGTTGCAATGCATTTCTCTGTTTGTGTTTTGATTAATGAAAAGTACTATCTTTGATTTTGAGTGTTTGATAAAAGAGAGATTTGTTAGTCATTTTCTTGATCTAGCATGTTATCAAATAATGTTTTTATGCATATAATATTATCCATTTTTTTTATAGATCAAATACAAAAACAGGTTTTTAAACTTGTCACAATTTTTTATATTTTGACACTTAAATTAAGGCGTGATCTGATTTAACACTTCGATGTCATTCAAAATGTGTGTATTTAATCTCTCATGACTAACAAGCTGAAAAGATATTCAACGTGAATTACACACTGTAATGTGGCAAAATTAGGGATGACAATGGGGCGGTTGTGGGGCAAACCCGCAAGCATACTAATCCGCTCCGCTCCGCTCCACATAGAAAAAAAAATGTGTTTTCAATCCACCCCGCCCCACATATACCTGCTCCGCTCCACCCTGCATAGTTTTTTTTCTTTCTTAATTGAGTTTCACACAACAAATAAAATTAATTCTGCTAAATAAATAAACGTGCAACTGTTATACTATTTCCTACTAGCATATACATATATAGAGAGATCATTGTCTCAATCATGTAGTTGGGGATATAGATATTTTTTCTTGTTTAATGGAAGGGGTTAGTGAATCTGTGGGTCAAGCTTATGTTTCATTTAGTTTCTAATTATTTTTTTTGTCAAACACAAAATAATACAATTTCAAGAAAATTATAAGGCTTCATTATAGTGTAGCTAAAGTGTTTCCAGAATAATATAGTGTAGCTTAAGTGTCAAAATATTTGAAAAAAAACAATAACAAAGTAGCTAAAGAGAGAAGCCTGGACTAACTTATAAATATTTTTCTCAATATTAGAAACTAATTAAGTGAAATTGAGTAGTTGAGATCTTGTAGAATATCTCATTGAGAACTAAATAAATGATTGATATCAATGAAAATATAAAACAATGTTAAGTTTTGTAAAGTGAACTCCACCAAAAACTTGAAGCAAAAGAAAGTTGAAGAAAGTGGCGAGTATATATTGAGAGGGAGTTGCAATTTCCACAACCCACACCCACCTTACACTCCTTAAAAGAAGTTTCAATCCGCCCCGCCCCGGACCGCACCCGCATAAAGCCATACCCGCCCGTCTCGCCCCGCATAAGGTAAAACCCACCCCGCCCCATTGCCATCCCTAGGCAAAATTAACAAATGAAAAGAAAGCTATATGACATCTTCTTCTTTGAACATTAATTTATCGTCGATTAATATATTTAACACTTTTTGAAAAATTATTTTTCTCTGTTTCATTTCAAATCATATCAATCCGTTATCAATTAATGTTCAACTTATCATCATTCACTCTTAAAATCACCATTCTTCATCTATCTGTTAATCACATTAATTTTGCTTAATCAAAATTATAAGGAATTACTAGCGATTATAATACCACCATTTTGGAATTATTATGAAGTTGTGTAATCTCGTCTAATAGGTTCTTCCGATATTTAAATATAAAGACAAATTGCTGCTCATTCAAGTGGCATATCTAAATTTTTAAAATTGTGGGTGCTCTCTTAACTTAATAAAAAAATGTGTTAAGAGTGAGATTTGAATGTGTTAGGAATACTAAAACAATCTTAAGCACCCATCACGAGTAATTGAACCAATCAAACCATTTATTCATTGGATGCTTTATGTTAATTTTATATAAATGTTTTTTAATTTCTACATAGATATATATATAGTATGATACAAGATTAATGGGTGCTCGAGCACTGAAGGTGTCTACGTGGGCCCGCCCCTATTTTGGAAGGCGTTTGGACATGGTATAAAAACATGATTTGAAATAAGTGTTTGAACATGCAATTTGAAATCATAATATGACAAATTTCAGATTTTTCAAAAGGCATGCTTTGCAGATTTGGGATCTCAAATTGTTTTGTACGTAAAACTTGAGTCATAAGTTTATATTTTTTTAAAAGTAATCACTGATGTCCAGAGTAAAGAGATTGTTTGTACCATGTAAAAAAATTATATCAAAGAATAAGTAGTTATAGTTGTTGTTGATTAGTGATACTTTCTAAAATTATTCGTATCTGAAAGTTTGCAGTCATAAACATTTATTAATGTGACTTTAATCATATTTCATTGTGAAATTTAAAATAAAAATAATAAATTATTTTCAAAGTGAAAAATGACCATGAATATAAATTGGAGTTGTTTTACGTTTTTAACTAGGAGCTCCCCATTTTTCGCTATTATCGTGACTCGAGCTCACAATCTTAGGGTTGAAACTTGGAATGAAGGGGTGCTTTCATCCTAACAACTCCCTTGGATTTACTTTAAGTTGTATTTTATAATTTTATGGCCAAATGTATCTCTGTAATTTCGTAAAAATATGTGATTTATCAATACGAGGCAATAAAATATTCCAATTCATTCGATAAAATTATAAGTAATTTTTTAAAAAAAATTGATAGTTTTCGCAACGCTGCCTCACGAAAATACTATATATACGTGGGTCACTTTTAACTTTTCTTATAAATTAGAGTACTAGGAGAGAAAAAGAAGGCACTTCCGCTTAATTCCTTTTTCCGTTTCTTTTCTTTCTTCAGTAGAGGTTTAAGGTCATAAAGCATACAAGAATTTTAATGAAAAAGAGTCATACGACGGTCCTAAATTGTTAAGGAAGTACTACTTTTCATTCAAGAATTCTGAAAACTTATCAAGTTGGAATTTGATTTCAAATAGGTAATTTATCACCCTCGACTATAATTACATAATACGTATTGTAAAGTGGAAATCACTGTTTAATTTGAATTTTTGCATTAGTTCTTGGGTTTGACGAATCAGGTTCTTGAAAGAGGAAAAAGATGAATGGTAAATTGTTAGAAAAGTATTAGTTTTCATTCAAGAATTGTAAAAATTCATTAAGAACTCAAGTTGGAATTTGATTCCAAATAGGTAATTTTCTACCTACACTTGACACATTTAACATATTTACAGAATACGTATTTGGGATGTATTGTGAAGTGGAAATCACCGTTTGAATTGAATTTTTGAGTTAGTTCTAGTTTGATGAATTAGGTTTCTTGAAAAAGGAAACAGATGAATAGTAAATTGTTAGGAATGTTCCAGTTTTTTTTCAAGAATGTTAAAAATTCATCAAGAACTCAAGTTTGGAATTTGATTTCAAATAGGAAATTTATCTACCTAAACTCGACTATATATACAGAATATGTATTTGGGATGTATTGTAAAGTAGAAATCACTGTTTGATTATAATTTTTGTGTTAGTTCTTGAAATGAGTTTGATGAATTAGGGTTCTTGAAAGAGGAAACAGATGAATAGTAAATTGTTAGAGAAGTTCCAGTTTTCATTCAAGAATGGTAAGAATTCATCAAGAACTCAAGTTTGGAATTTGATTTCAAATAGGTAATTTCTCTACCTATACTGTGATATAATTATAGAAGACTTATTTGGGATGTATTACAAAGTAGAAATCACTATTTGATTTGAATTTTTGTGTTAGTTCTTGGAATGGGTTTGATGAATTAGGGTTCTTGAGAGAGGAAAAAGATGAATTGTAAATTGTTAGAGAAGTACTAGTTTTCATTCAAGAATTGTGAAAATTCATCAAAAACTCAAGTTGGAATTTGATTTCAATAGGCAATTTCTCTGCATATACTGTAATATGATTATAGAAGATGTATTTGGGATGCATTAGTGAAGTGGAAATCACTACTTTGATTTGAATTTTTTCATTAGTCTTTGAAATGAATTGGGGTTCTTGAAAGAGGAAAAAGATGAAAGAAAATTGTTGATAAAAGTGGAATTCTTTTGGGTATCCTACTGGCAGAGGGTATATTCAATATTGAGTTAAGGCAAGTTGGAAAAATAGAGAATTTACTCTAAACAATTGTTGTGGATATGTGAAGAATACTAGAAGGATCCGTTAGATGAACCTACGGGTTATTGATGAACATATGTATTGTTTTGTAATTGATTGTGTTGGATTGATTGGTTGCAATTGGATGGTAGAAGCTAATGGTTGGTTATGTAAAGACTACACCCATGTATGTTGAGTTGGTTGGGCTTCAGGACACTACCCTTAGCTAGAAAAGAACCTAAGGTATGTCGTATGTGAAGCTAAAACTTCCTTCGCCATTAAGGCACCACCCTATGTCACATATTTCTTTTGTACATGCCAATACAGCTTATGTGAGATATAAAAGTAAGATCTTCATTTTCTTTACGTTACATTCCCTTTTCTAACTGTCAAAGCTTATAATTAATCATATTACACCTTTAAAGTCGAGTTTTTTCATAACATTTCGTATGACCATATGTGTCTTTAGGTTGAAATTCTTAGGAGTCACATGGTATATATGCCACTTATTATAAAAAAAAACAAATGGCCATAGTATAGTATAAATTTAAGGCATTATGTGATAGAAGCTACCCTTAACAATGGGAGGATAGTCATAAGTTTTACTTGACACACCTGTACCTTAGGCTTGTTTCTGAACTATGAGTTACTCATTTGGTAAGAATGTATAAAGTTGAGAAGTTTGATAGCTTTCACAAATTGTTGGGTTTTATGAGAAAAAAATACAACTTAAGAAATTCAAATTGCATGTCTTAACAAAATATTAACTTCAAAAGAACTTAATTTGAAATCACGGAAATTACGTCCAAACGTGCCCTAAAAATCCCAAAAGCCTCCTCAAATGTTTTCAATGTCCTTTTTCTTTATCAAACCTTGTTGATGTTTACTGCAGATGAATGAGATGCTTAGAAGGATTTGTCGGCGCAACTTCTGCACTTGTTCTCCTCGGCCGTGGCTCTTTGTTGGGTTGGGCAATCCTGGGGATAAATACAGGGGAACGAGACATAATGTAACCTCTATTTCTGGACTAACATTACTTTCTCAGAAAGACTGCATAAAACCTGATCTATTTTGGGTTCCATCTTACTCGAGTGTTCTTCATTAAGAGCTTTATCTTTTGTTTCTGCTATAGGTTGGTTTTGAAATGCTTGATGCATTCTCAAATTCACAAGGGATTCATATGGAGACAGTACATTGTAAAGCTATGTTTGGAAAAGGTCTCTTTAGTTAAACCTTGATTTCTGTTTTTTAAGTGTTCGAAGTGCATCTTCATATAAACTTGTTAATATATATCAATTCTCAGGTTTTGTCAATGACATTCCAGTTCTCCTTGCAAAGCCACTAACTTACATGAATTTGAGTGGTGAATCTGTAAGCAATTAAATACGTCTTACTTGTATCATAAATCTTTTCTTTTTTCTGCTTATGATTGGTGCTGCTTGGATTCTATCTCAAAGATGTGTCTGAATGATAGCTGGTATTCTAAGTGTATTCTATCGCATAGTGAAAGTGGGCTTACTTGTAAATTTTTCATTTCGCTTGATAGGGATCTAGCTGATCTTGTTTATAGTTAGTTTAGAGTAAACCCCTCTTTGAATTGGTGGTTGTATTGACTGTTGTATTCATCCAGGCTCCAGTCATGTATAGTGTTTTCTTGTGTGGGTGGAATGATGCATGGTGAAGCTGTAGATCTCTAGAATAGTTTTTACTGCTGGAAACTTCCAGTGCCAACTTTTTGTCTGTGAGAAGTAAGACGCTAATCCTGATGTTTTCAATTCTTAGCTCATATTTCTCTCTGTTAACCTTGAATAGTTTTGGACTAGTTTTCTCTGTTAGTTTCAAGAACAGTTACAACATGTTGAAGTTTGTTATTACTGGATACAGTCAGCCTTTGACCACCGAACGTGGAATGCAAGTCCAACATTGACATAATTGGTAGGGTTGTTTTGTCAAAAGTTAACAAGAAACACTGAATGGGGCAAGTCAGATTAGTAGCTTTGTCTAGTGATTAATTAACCAAACTCTTGCCAAAAATGATTCTAACCTGATAAAAATGTTGTTCAGTTGTTCTCTGAATTGTTATATTTTGTAAGTTTCTTTGAAAAATTGAGATAAGACTATCTTCTTTGCTTTGATTCTTGTAATTATCACTGAAACAATCTTAAAGAAGTTACCAAGCTATTTGTCTATGTAGTTAGTTAGTGAATTGCAGATCACTTTTATTCCATGAACTAAGCAACCCAGATAGCAGCCTTGTGCTGCCAGTAACAACAACAAACCCAGTGAAATTCCACAAGTGGAGTGTGGAGGTAGAGAGGCTTCCAGAAAGCAGTGGTAATTCATATGCAAAATGCATTTAAGTGGAAAAATGATGCGACTCATGGACCTTAGCACACATTGGATTAGCTTTTCATATGGACTTAGGGGAGCATGTTTTTGAATGGCAATATTTATTACATTTGTCTGACAATTGACTGTTTTTGTCATGACTGGCCTGTTCACAAGTTAAATGCAAATGCAAGCCTGGTCCCATTGTTTTTTCCCAGATTTAGTTCCCTTACAATCAGGGTAAGGTCATGGCCCAGCCGTTGCTTCCCCTAGTTTGCAAGGCAGGTTTATACTTAATAGACTCTCATCAGACAATTAAGTTCCTCTGCTTAAATAAGTGAACTTTTATTTGAGAACTTCTATGAATAGAAAATAGCACATTAGCTAGCTCAATTTATGTCATTCAAACTCCATTTTACATGTGCAAATAAAAGATAAAATTCTTGTGACTCCCAGTAGATTTCTACTTGTTGGATGTTGATGTTTTCTGATGTTCTTAATGGGGAATGGAGATATATTGTGCTTTTCATTGATTCTTAGCGTTATCAAGGTGATCAATACTTCTGATGCCCTCTCATTTTTCTATTTCCCCAGATTGGCCCACTTGCAGCATATTACAAGCTCCCTCTCAATCGTGTGGTCGTGGTACGATATACTAGTTGTTCATATTTTTTAAGATCTAATTGGACATATTGATTATGTTTTGTTAATGCTTTTCAACAATTGTCTTTTTCTCCAGTTTCATGATGACATGGATTTACCATGTGGAGTTCTTCGTCTTCACCCCAAGGGAGGTCATAACAGACATAACGGGTATGAATATGAATGGAGTTCTTCTTTATATAAATCTACTTTAAAAAACCCCTTTAATTCAGTACCATGAAACCATCCTCCATCTGTTCATTTTTCCTGTGAATTGTCTATATAGGTTCATCGCTGGAATTTTAATGAACTTAATAATGAAAATTGCTGGCTATGTCAAAATACCTAAAATAAAACATATCAAGTTATTCTTACCTCAATATAATAAGCATAATATTTTGTTAGAATGGCCACAACATGCGTCTGGACCTCTTTTTGAGTTGTGCATAGAATTTCTCTACCTCTGGAAATCTGTCTTGTTTGCTATGTCAGGTTTTTCATGTTTTTGCTAGTAATTCAGTACCAGAAGAGCTCTGTGTCTTTTCATGTGTGGTGCAGTTTCAGTTGCTGTTAAACTGTATATGATCCGGTTCTCTTTTTTACAGGTTGAAGAGTGTGATTTATCATTTTCGTGGGAATGGAGAATTTCCTCGGTTAAGAATAGGTTTGTCGAAAGTCTGAAATACCTAAATGTTCTCTTTTTGGCGTTTTGAGTTTCATTATGGAAAATTGAACATAGTTCTCTAACCAGGTATTGGAAGACCTCCTGGTCAGATGGATCCCAAAGCATTCATGCTTCAAAAGTTCAATGTAACTGCAAGAGAACGAGTAAGTTCATAACTCATTGAGTTCTTACATAAAATTGACTCCCTAATGTTCCTTTTCTTGTTTCTGTTCTACAAGCTTTTCTTGAATATCTTTTTGGTAATGTTATTAAAAATTTACTCAAATATCAGTACCAAGAAGGTAGTGCAAAAGTTGTAAAAAAGGTATCAAGAAAATGGACTTTTCAGGTTACACACATAAAGATTCTTGCAAGTTCACAAAAACCAACATATCAGCAACAAAAAACCTCTATCCAAAAACAGTAAATTGTAAAAGGTTCCCCCAAGGCCTAGCTCAAGTGGCAAAAGGTGGAGGATTTGTGGCTTAGGTCGCAGGTTCAAGCCCCACACCATGCAAAGCGAAGCCCGGTATTTAAGTGGAGAAGGGTAGAGGGGCGGGCCCATTATCCACCGAGTTTAGAAGGTTGTGATTGGTCCAAAGGGCGGGTCACAGATGGATTTCTCGGTTAAAAAAAAACAGTAAATTGTAAATACGTTTAAAATTTACAACAGCTATCATTTCCTTCTTCCCATCAAATCATCTTCTATTTCTAACTAGCCAAATTGACCATGCAATACATAACAGAATGTCTCCCGAATCTTCTTCAAACTCTTATTGATGCACTTTGTCTATCAAATTCTATAGTTTAGTGGCATTACCCAGTGAATTCCATAAATATTCAGAAATGAGGACCATAACTAGAATGCAAACAGATGCATATACATGTAATTAGAGGTGACAAAACTAGCCCAAGCCCATTTAACCTGCGCAACCCGCCCAGTATTTTAATAGGTTGGGCAATTACTGTTTTTTCTGATGGGCTGATTTAGACAACCCGTTTTAACCCGTAAACTAACTCAGCCCAAATGCAACCCGTGACCTCTCCCATAGCTTAAACCGTGAAACACAAACTACAGTTCAGATGATTATAATAATATTAACCTCATCACATGAATCAGGGGCACTGTGACAACATTGCTGATTGTATATATCATTTTCTGCTCTATCTTTATTTGTCTCTGAGGTATGCAATTATATGTTTATTGATAACTCTAAAAAAGAAAGAACAAAAGTTGGATTAGGCTTGGGTTATACAACCCATTGTTTAGCCCATCATGATCCGCTCATTTTAGCCTTAGTTAACTTGGGCAGTTTATTGATTCAAGCTATCTTGACCCGCCCAAATTCAGCCCAAACCGTCTATCTGCCACCCTATATGAAATGCATACGCGTGAAGCTAGTCAACAAAACTTATTATTGATTAGATATAACAGAGAAGTCCATAGAGAATCTTTTTTTTAATGAAAACGACCTTGGAGAATCTATTGAACAAACAGTTGTATTTCTCCAATTTAGAAGAACACTCTTCCTCTGAATTTGGAAATTTTGAGACACATTGTTTATTTGGATTCTCCGGCTCTCCTTCCAATAATTCCACCATCAATTTGGATAAATATGTCTTCCTTTTATCTATGTAGTTGTTGCAAAAAGAAAATTTTGTTAGACATGTTGTAACATGTCATAGACATATTCCGTAGAGTGAAATGTATATCGATATCATATGGAAATCCAACATCGTTTTAAAAGTACCCATGCTCCAGACATTGAAGCCACGTTAGAATCGGAGAGATCTTTGCTTGATAAAACTAATATATTTGAAAATTGAAAGAATTCCAAATGTATCTGTTTGTAGCTCTAAATCCACTTTGAGTTGAAGATTTATACATTTTACTTGCAGATTGATGCTGCATTACTGGAAGGAGCACATGCCTTGGAGCAAGTCTTATCCAAAGGCTTCTCCGAAAGTTCTAATTGCTTCAATACAACGCAGAAGTACAAGCACATACGATTGCAGACATTGCCAACGTGACGTCATGCATAAAGGTTTCTAGATCTTGTTGTTGCTGTGTCTTCTTTAGTTTCTGTTGATTGCTTAAATAGAAATAATAAGTCTCTTCTGTGACCATTCTTATTAGCTAAACATAAGTGAATGAACATTTCATGACCCCCTCCCCCCTACCTATATAATGCGACTTCAGAGGATGCTTTTGATACACTTGAATTATTTCATGCCTGCAGATAAATCCTTAAAAAACTGGCAATTATCTTTATTGTTTAAGCTTTCACGTTGCTTTTGCTCCTTTGGAATTACTTGTACTTGGACAAAAGAAACAAGTAAACCTAGCTGCTCAGTACTCTTAAGATTAATCCATGATAAAGTGACATAAGGAATATTTAGAACTACACATCTCTAGTTGATGTGATGTGATTTTGACGCCACTCAAAAAATAAATAAAAAAATAGCAATTAGCATCACTTCCTTTGCTAGTGATTTCCTTTCTACTATTTTTAGTTTTCATGTACAAGCTCTGTTAGTTGTAAGCTACTAAAACTTAATTAGCATCACTTCCATTGTCATCAATGCATCCTTTTACTCGAAATAACCAGCCTTTCCTCTTTACTACTCACTATTAAACTACATGTTATCTGCTGTTAAGAAGGGTGTATGTTGTGCAGGTTGAGCTAGGATCAAGCACTCACTAAATTTCTCGGAATGCAGCTATGTGAACTGCAGAAAAATTGCAGGACTGTTGAGAATTTCAGTTTCCTGTACAAATATTGTATAGCACTCCGCATTCGACGACTGTAAGTTGGTGAAAAGAAGAATTCCAGGAACCAAATTGGGGCTAAATGGGGGATGGAAGTATAAATTTTGCTTAAGAACCATTTGTATTGTCTTTCCATGATGCCATTGATGATATATCAGCTGTGAAAATGGTAAGGTTAACTTTATCATCACTAGAGAATATGAACTTGATAACTCAAAAATTACAGGACTATTGGCATGTAATAATTCATGTGATATTTTGTGATGTTTGTTATTTAGTTGATTATTTAATATTGTAAATATTTTATATTTTAGGGGTTTATATGTTGCAATGCATTTCTGTTTGTGTTTTGTTTAATGAAGATAACCTTTATTTTGTGTGTTGACAAATTCAGAACGTGAACGAATATGGAATTATTTAAGACAGATTTGTCAAACTTCAAATAATAAACTTATTTTAAAACTTCATCTAACCAATCCCCACCCCTGGCCCCACACAGATGTAACCAAAACTCCAATAATTTATTGAAGGCTCCTTGATTTTATTCGTTGACAAAATAGAACATGAACGAATATGGACAATTATAAAAGAAAAAAATGTTTTAACATTTTCTCTTGAGCTGACCGAATATTATATGCATGCCTTCTTTTAAATTAAGAAAGAAAAAAAAGATTTATCCGTTGTTAACGTAAAAGATACTGTACATTTTAGTGTGATTAGCTTATGAAGTGAAACCTGTTGTAACAACGATTTGAGTTATTGATTGTTCCTTGAATTTGTTCCACAACCTAATTACTTTTCGAAAGATGCAGAAAATTCTCGGTGAAATTATAAACCTGCCAGCTGCCCCTCGGTGGAAAAAACTCTTTTTCTTTTTATTAATGTACATAATTGTTTATTTATCGGCAATTAAATTGAAATAATTAACCAATGACCCAATCAGTAGCCTTCCTTAAATAGTGAACTAGACCCAATAGTGTTTCCCATGGGTCATATGTGTGAACTGTCAACAGCTGGTTTTAGCAAATATTATCAGCCACTTCATATGTTTAATTGCTGCATGTTTCAATTTTTTTAATTCTTTCACACCTCCATGACCATTGGTGGGTCAAATAGATTAAGGCATAAGTGAATGAGATCCTCCTAGATCCTAGTTTAATAACTTAGTTCCTATTTGCTAAAAGATCAATGTATGGAGGCTGACCATCATCAAACACGAAACAAGTTGACCTTTGATCACGCAACAAATTGCCAAATTCAACAATAATAAGAGTTTAATCTTAGAAAAGAGCACTTGCAAACTACACAACTGATAACAGAGTGTTCAAGATCATAAGTAAGTAGTAGAGTAGTATTTAGTTAAAAAAAAGAAGTGAAGAACTAGTTCAATTAGGGTTGTTTAAAATAGTGTGGTCAATGAAGTGGTTGAGAGTATGAGTTCTCCGGTTTAAATTCCAGCAGAGATAGCCTTAGTGGATAGAATTATATGATACTTGTTACTAGTGGGAGATGAGAAAACTGACCCGAACACCATGATCATTAGAAAAAATAATAGTGAAGAGGGGTCCAGTAGGCAGCATATGCCCCAGTTGGATTAGTTTAACTTCAACATCCTATAATCATTTCTTCTTTTTTACATTGTAGTGTAAGCGACGACTTGCTTGTAAGCTAAAGTCTCCCTAAAAGCAAAACATTTTTCTTGCTTTAATGGAATGACCCAAATTCCATTCTTTGGAAGAAAAGTAGAAAACAAGTAAAAATAAAAATGGTTGCTGTATTCAACAAAGATCTTTTGAGTTGGTACCTCATTACCCTCAAGCTCAAAGAAACTGTTGATGCTGGTCTTCAAAATACTCCTACTACTCCTACTCCTACTCCCACCACGAGCAGATCCATTAGTTTTCCAGAATTTCCCCTGCAACAACAACAACGACAACTGTTGCAAAAAGAAGAGTATCACCCAGTTGATTCTTTGAAAATTACCATTGAGGAAAATGTTCATAATGTTGAGGAAGGTCCAAAATCACCCGAATCCGAATGGGTAATTAGCATTAAGGACAAATTAGAGCAAGCTAAGCAAGATAATGATGCTGGATCATGGGCTAAACTTTCTATTTACAGAGTCCCTTTAAGCCTAAGAAGAGATGATGATAAAGCTTATATACCTCAAATTGTCTCTTTAGGTCCTTATCACCATGGCAAAAAGCGCCTCCGGAATATGGATCGCCATAAATGGCGAGCTGTTCTCCAAATCCTTAAGCGGACAGATCAGGAAATTAAAATGTATATTGATGCTGTGAGTGAGCTCGAAGAGAAAGCACGCGCCTGTTATGAAGGGACAATTGCAATGAACAGCAATGAGTTTGTTGAAATGATGGTTCTGGATAGCTGCTTCGTTCTCGAGCTGTTTCGTGGTGTTGCTGGTGGATTCAAGCATCTTGGTTATGCGAGGAACGACCCGGTTTTCGCAATGAGGGGATCGATGCATTCGATTCAGAGAGATATGATCATGATTGAGAATCAAATTCCCTTATTTATCCTTGATCGATTGTATGGGATTCAATCTGATATGCCTGATGAGAAAGGTATTGTAGCTAGGTTAGCTCTGAGGTTTTTTGATCCATTGATGCCAACTGATGAGCCATTGACGAAGAGTGACTTGACCAAATTGGAGTCATCAATGGGACGTTCTGCTTCTTTTGATCCATTAGCAGACCTTGCTGGACTTCATTGCCTCGATGTTTTCAGGTACAGTCAAAATGGGTTAAATCAATAAACGGCTCATGACTCAACCCTTCCCAGTTTATTTGGGTGGAATCGAGTTGGACTGGTTGATTAATAAAATGAGCTAATTTTGTCATCTCTATTTTCAGGAGGAGCCTTTTGCAGACAGGGCCTAAGCCAACACCTAGGACGTGGATCAAGCGTTGGTCACATTCGAGTCGGGTGGCAGACAAACGCAGGCAGCAAATGATTCATAGTGTTTCAGAGCTGAAAGAAGCTGGGGTTAAGTTCAAGAAAAGGAAGACTGATAGGTTCTGGGATGTAAAATTTAAGAATGGAATCCTCAAAATACCTCGGCTTTTAATTCATGATGGTACAAAGTCACTTTTCCTCAACCTGATTGCTTTTGAGCAGTGCCATCTTGACTGCACCAATGACATAACTTCGTACGTAATTTTCTTGGACAACTTGATCGATTCGCCAGAGGACGTTAAGTACCTCCATTATTGTGGAATTATTGAGCATTGGCTTGGCAATGATGCTGAAGTTGCTGACCTTTTCAACCGGCTTTGTCAAGAGGTTGTTTTCGACATCAATGACAGTTACCTTTCAAAGTTATCCGAGCAAATTAACCGGTACTATGACCACAGGTGGAATGCTTGGCGTGCTACTTTAAGGCATAAGTATTTCAACAACCCATGGGCAATTATCTCCTTTGCTGCTGCTGTTATTTTGATACTCTTCACCTTTGCACAAACGTTTTATGGAGTCTATGGCTACTACAGACCACCTCAATAGTTCTCACTCAATTCTCCAGATTGATTTTCACAATTCATAAACAATAGTCAATATACATTGTGCCAAGATGCTGGGCCACAACCGCCTAGCTACACCGGCATTTGAATTATTATTTCCTTTTTTTGGTGCTTTTACATCGACTGGTCGATGGAAAGCCAGGAGAGTTCTTTTTCTTTCTCATTTTTTTTGGCACGGTCTTCGGTAGACCGTGCTCAAAATACAAGTTGATACGCACTTGTAATTGTGAAGAATGCTCAAATGATATGTCAAACTGAATTTTTCAAAGAACTTACATGTGGAACATTGTTGATCTCACTAATTACTGTTTACCAACTACATTCAACTCTTTATTTGCTCCAAAGAGAGGCTTCTGGCATAGTAGAAACCAGCAGATTACTAACAAGAGCACTGGCAAGCTTCTTTACTTAGGTAGAAAACGAAGTAAAGGGTACTATATGACATCATGGTACTTATAAAGCATAATTTTCTGAAAGCTGAGCAAATGGAAAACAAAGATATCATTACACTATAAAATATGCCCCGACAGACAAAGATGTAACCATAACGTTGATACTAATTCTCCTGAGAGTTTCTTCCAGTTCCAGTAGCATCCTACAAATCTATGGCTATTGAAGTAGAAAAGAAAGGACAATTTACAGCAGCATGATGTAAATTTCATAGAATAAACAGCTGCTGCAGACGTTTCAGTCTACGGGAGAAGATCTTCACTTTCTGATGAAGCTGCTTTCTTTCCATCATACCGCTGAAAGGGAGAAGGAAATTGGGATGAAACACAATTCTTAGCCACAAAGGATGATCATGTAAACAAAGAAGTAAAGAGAAATTTACTTAGATATGCAAGGTTTAAAAATTACCCGCTTCCCAAAAGAGAATGGCAGATATTTATATTTCAACATGTGCCGTATTTGTCTTCTCATTGTAAGTGTGAACAGCACAATCCAGTAGAAAACGAGAATCGGCCAAAAGACAGGCACATCCAGTACACTGAAAAATGTTAACACAAATGCAATGCAGAACGCCTTGGTAATTGAGTACCTTCACACAGAAAAACAGAAAAAATCAATGCCCAAAGAAATGGTTGAGAAAGCAGACACACTGCTTATATAGGTTCTGGCATATGGAATTAATTTTGACATAGATGAGAAGGGCAGGGCTAACTGAAAATTATCATCTCAAATGAGAACATGCCAGTGACAGAAAAATAAACACAAAAGCAAAACAACTGCATCTATTGACTTTTTGGGTGGCAAGCAAACACTATAATACCCATTGAAACATAAGAGATACACAGTATTTCTCTAGGAGCACCCTCTTTGGGGGCCTACAGCAACAACAAAAGTCAATCAAGACAGGTCAAATCATTCGGCAACTCCAGTCAAAAGAGTGTGCGAAGGGAGAAAATATCCTCCCCAGTTTTAGCCAATATACAAGGAATGCTAAAATATGCAACATCACTTTCAAGAGGCATTGCATATTAAGAATGCTAAATATGTGACATCACTATCAAGAGGCATGCACCTCCATACATGCCCGTGTCTATTATAGTATCTAATACTTGAGCAGCACCACCATTTTGGTCCTATACTTTTATGAAGCCTTGTGACATCCATGTTTAATTTGAACCATATCACACTATCACCACTCTACCAGCAGAATGTTTAGCTCTCTAAGAAAGGAAGTGTAAATTGCACTTAGAAGGTAACCTATACTTCTGGAGTTTCAATCAATTGCTCCTATGGTTAGCTAGAAAATTTCAACCACCTGTCAGAGGAAGCATTTTCTACTACTGACGGTGCCATCAAGAGGACAAACACCCATTGAGTAAGAACGGAAGGGACATCAGCTTGGATCATGCATGCCAGGTATCCATACTACGTTAACTCCTACATGAACATCATAGCTCAAACACAAGAAATATGTGATGATCAAGTCGATTATAGAAACATGAGTTTAATCAGTCGATTTATTAGTGAACAAGGAAATATATTATCAAGACCAGTGAATAAATTGAAATTTGCAAATTTATCGGGTTTATACATGAAAATAGATAGATTCTTAAAGAAACCCATGGTTCCCAAATTCACATCATCACTGACTATATGAATATCAAAGCAATGCCCGGTCGCTCATTTTTCTGCTTGACCTTTTCCCTTTTACAATGATGCTTCACTACATATACATTTATTAATTCATACATGCATAAGGTATACCATATATTTTTTTTCTTTTGTGTGTGTGAGTGTGTGTGTAGGGGGTGGGGGCAGTTCTAATTTCCTTAAAATTATGCACTTAGACACACACACTAATGTGTTGAAGAGAGAGACAGAGATGGGAAGGATCAGCTTCTCTTGGCTCCAACTTCAGTAGTCTTGATAATGAATCATAAGACTAGATTTTAACTGCTTTCGTGACCTAAGGCAAACGCTTCCACACCATATCTCTCACTCTTGGTGTATTTCTCTATTAATAAAATGTTACTACCTTATTCAAAAGAATATCTGTCACACTTCATTGCAAACAATTTTTGTGAATCACATTAGTCTTGCTGTCTATATCTAGCTCAAGATACATAATAGCCATTAACAGTTGGAAAGAACCATGTTCGGAACTAAAACTTACTACAGAGCACTGAGCAGGATCACAGGAAATTTGCTATCTCACGTGCAACATCAAATCTTTCCACTAACAAAAATGCATACACCATAATCAACATCTGCAGTACTAGACTCAACATCAAAGAAACTTCTTTTTTTTAACACAATGATCAAAATCTGCCGTCTCTAAACAGCACATGTTAACCAGCAAAAGTCTCAACCACTTTTCTAGCTAAGCCGTTGCAGGTTTAACTTAAAGAAAAAAAAAATCAATGGGAACCTTAAACACTTGCTCCTAGATCAAAGATAAAGAAAACAGGAATTTTGATTCAAACTTAAATATGATGAGGTACAATACAAAAGATTTGCTGATTGACTGCTATTTTCAGTATAATCTACTTGAACAGGAGTTCTAAATCATAATTAGCCATTTCAATTCTCCCGTCTCTCTGCTACAAATGGTATATATTTTCAAAACAAACAGAAGGTACAACGCGCGGAAATATAATTCAAGGGTTAGTCTCTGATCGGCGATATAGAACTTAGAAATTAAGATGACAAAAGCTGCAAAATATACGAAGCAAAGGAATTGACACAAAACATACCAGAATTTGAATTCAGGAAGGCGACGAACAAATGGGCGGAATTCGTCGGTTTCTCGGGTCGGCAGAGTCGGGCCATCAGATAAATCCTGTAACTCCGGGTCAACTTGCGGCGAGAGGAAGCCGATGAGGAGGTTAAGAAGATAGATTCCCAGGGCATAGGAGATAACGTAGAATCCTTCCACCAGATACACTCGCACGACATACAGGACAGCGATGAAGAAAAACGCAATCCAGCGGTATAGTAAATACGGCGTCGTTTTATCCAGAAAGTGCTGGAACGAGAGAGAAGCAGATGAAGTCCATAGGCAAAAATCACCGGATGGAGTAACATCGCCGGCACCGGCGCCGGCGCCGGCCGTATTAATATCCATAGAGTTAGAGAGTGTTTCTTTCAAGTACGGCAGGGTTGTTTCAATTTTGAAAATACTCTGAAACTCACAGCTAAGTGAACAAACACAAAAAGTAATTATGATTCAGTAATAAATTAATTTTAAACACACATAGTACACTCTTCGTCTTAATTTATGTGATAATTTTTATTTTTAAAATTCAAATGAATTTATTTTAATTTGTAATTTATTTTATATATCTCATAAATATTTTTAATTATCAATTATTTAATTCTCAAAATTTAAATTATATTACATAAGCTGAGAGAAAGAGTATATATTTTTATTATAAAAAAGGCCTAATCAAAATGATAGTAAACTACATATTAATGACACATACCATATCGCTTGTTGCTTGACTGTATGTGTGAAAAAATTCTACTTTTCTTTTAATGTACTTGGGGGAGCTAATAAGGACAGAGAGATTTATTCAAATTTCTTTAATAAAAAATTAGATTTTTTTGTATATAGTTAAAACAAATTGTACATATATATATATACTTAGTAAATGTTTAAATTATGTTTTGGAGTAAGCGGAGAAAATAAAGTGAGAAAAGAAATTTGGCTGATTGAACCAAACTTACACTAATTGAAGTTGCAAAGATTTGACCTTGTGTAAAACACAATAATAAAATACAAAAGAATTAGTAGGAGATTGCGTCATTAGAGTTTGAGTGGTAGGATTATGTTGTTTATATATATATATATATATATATATATATATATATATTATTCATAAATAAAATATAAATATTTTATTAAATTTTAATCAACTTCAGTCTTTAAATTTTATCAGTTTTTTAAGTCCAAAACTTAAATTTTAGCCCAATTATTATTAGGGAAACTTACATAAATATATTATAGTAAAAAAAGGAAAAATTACTTAACTACACACAATTTATTATATTTTCTTATTTTCCCTACCATTTCAAAATATCAAAAATACCTTCTTTTCCTCCCATCATCCCCTTTTTCGGATACATTAATTTAAAATCTCATACCCATATTTTCGTTCCTTTTTTCATGCCACAAATCTCTCCATAATTACATCAATTAATCTATTTTTGAATTTCAAATCTTTTCTATTTCCAATTAATGATTTCAAATTGTTCAAGAGGTAGATTTTTTTCCATCACTTTAATTTCTGATTTCTTTTATTATTATTTTTTTAATTTTTTCATCTTAAAAAAAAAAAATACCTCCGCCCCTGCCCCTATTGAAATCTTATTGAACCTTTGCAATTTTAGTTAATCATATCGTCATTGAAAATTTTTATTGAATTTTTTTTATTTTCTTTTAATATATCTACTGTTGAAAAAGTCCAGAAAAAAATTGGATCTGCCATTGCACGACCATCACTATTAAAGATACATATTTTTAATGTATCTCGTTTATTTTGAGTCTTAAATTAGTCTTTGTTAGTGTTATCATTTATCCGATACATCACTGCTACAATAACCTTTGTTTTATGCAATGTATCATGTTCATATTTAAGGTATTGATACATAACTCTAATGTTGTTGAATCTTCGATTAGTGTTTATCATATTCAATATAAATGTACTTGATACATAAACTTTGTGTTATGTATCACACACACAAAAAAAAAGAAGCTAATTTGGAACAATTACATGTATAATGAATTTTTTAATTTTAAATTATAGTATTTCCCAAACAAAATAAGATACATAAATAATAATGTATCATGTACTAATTTTTTAGTTATGATACGTAAATTTGAATTTATACTAAATGTATCTGATACATAACAATTACCAAACAATAATGTATCAATCTCAAATCTAAAATCTTATGGGCAACACTTTCTTATTTAATGTATCTAGTAGAAATACAACACTTATTAATTTAAATTGAAAGGATCTTCATGATATATCTTCTCAAATTTTTTGATAATTTTGAATTAAAATTGAAAGGATCTTTGATGAACTAGGAGAAAAATTTTGAAACTCAAAATTTTCAACAATTTTGAATCAAAATTGAAAGGATCTTCAATGAACTGGGAGAAGAATTTTGAATCTCAAAATTTTCGTTAATTTTGAATCAAAATCGAAAGGATATTCGATGAACTTGAAGATTCACAAAAAAAATCGTTTGTCCAACAACAATTCCATCACTTTTGTATCCTTCATAACTCACCTCGTTTATCCAAAATTTCGACAAAAGTTTTTACGAAACAGAGAGAACAATGAACAAAAAGAAGAAATTTAATTTTTGAATTTTTTGGTTAGTTACACTATATGATTGAATTCTTGACAATAATTTGGAATGGAATAGCACAATTTATGGAATCTTAATTTGATTTTCATTTTTCCCCTTAATTAGTGCAACAGATGGATACTATGAGATCTTAATTTGATTTTTCAGTTTTTTTTCTTCCTTAATAAGTGCAACAGATTGATACATAATGTATCAACAATAATGTATAAGGATCCTTAATTATGTATCCGAAATGCCTAAAAAACATGGGATTTGTGTAATTAGAAAAATAATAGGGATAGAAGGTAATTTAGGTTTTACACTATGAAATTTATGTAAGTTATACATAAAAAAAATATTTACCATTTATAGCAATAACATTTTTTTCACTTGATCACTTTTAATACATTTGTAATACAGTTTTAATATATATTACAAAGAACAATTTATTATTCACACATAATACAAGTTTTATTGATGGATAATACATTTATCACACATTTTAATACACTTATAATATAATGTGTCAACTTCTTACCGAACAAGCATAATATATTTTTAAAAACAGTTATAATACATATATATTGCATACTTAATTCACTTTTAATACATATTGCAGATTTAACATTGTATTGTTATGTATTGCTATAAATGGTAATAAATAAAAAAATATTGCTAAAATCAATAATTATTTATTAAAGGGAAAAAGGACAAATATACCCTCGAACTATCGTAAATGGTATACAAATACCCTCCGTCATACTTTTCGGTCAATACCCCTGCCGTCCAAAAAGCAGAGCACATTTACCCCTCACCCTAACAGAAGAATATTTAGTGACACATGGCGCAATCCTACGGCTCAACCAGATTTGACCAATTAATTAACCCAAAAATTTAAAAACCCGCCCAATGACCCGTTTAAGCCACCCAACACCCCATTACTAGCACAAATATTAACCTATTTTCTGCACTAGACTCCGTCATAGAGGTATATTTTCCCCCAACTTCAATATACAGTGGTGAAGGAATAAACGCCGACAAACTACATCAAATAAAAAAAATTAGAGAAACATGGATCTGAAAAAATAAAAACAACTTCAAATCATGTCAAAAATTCATAAATTTTAGCTTATTAAATTTTCAGCTCAACAAAACTTACTGGAATGTCGAGAAAATCAGATGATTTCTTTAATTTTTTCACAAATCTACGCATAATTTAATACAACAAAAATTCAAGCTTCAAAAAACGATGGAAAACAAAGCATATCACAGGCCTAATAGTATATACTACTTTGTTATACCTCCATCATAACAAAATCATACTATACAAAAATCAATTTTTCTAAACTAACTTGAGGTTCAACGGAGTCGGTCGACTAATTTTATCCAACAAAAAAACAGTAAATTTATAAAATCATAAGAGAAATTTACCTGAGAGAAGTGTAGGAAAAAAGTATGGTTAATTTGAAGAGGATGATTCAAACAAAGAAGAGAGAAGAAATAAAGGGGGAAAATATTAAAGAGAAGAATTGGAGATTTTTTTTTTAGATTTTTGGTTGGATTAGTTTAAGTGTGAGTGGGTTAAGTGGGTGGATACGGGTGGGTTTTTAAATTTTCGTGTTAATTAATTGGTCAAATTGGATTGAGTCGTAGAATTATGTCACGTGTCACTAGTTATTATTCCGTTAGAGTGAGGGGCAAATGTGCTCTACTTTTTGAACGGCAGGGGCACTAATGACCGAAAAGTATAACAGAGGGTATTTATATACCATTTACGATAGTTCGAGGGTATATTTGTCCTTTTTCCCTTTATTAAAAGGCACCCATCCAAATAATTTTTTCTTATTACAACCCTAAGTTCAAGTTCATCAAAATTCATTACATTAGTCTTTACCTACTCTACCTCACATAAGATAGTCACATTTTTTCTCTTAATTGAATCACTTTGTTCGTGTAATAATAACTTTAGCATTGCTTAATTGAACCCACAGTAACTAGTAGCTTTCATGTGGATTGTTCATGTACTAGGCGTCTGTGTCTATCGAGATACGTAATACGTATGTACTCAAAAATTTATTACTTTCAAAAATCGAAAAAACCAGAAAAATCGAACCAAACCGACAATAACCAAATCGATGGGTTTTTTTTTCCATTTGATTTGGTTTGGTTTTAGAATTTTTAAAACCGATTAAATTGATTTGATTTTAGTTTTAACTAATAACCAATTCAAACCGAACCTCAAACACTCCTACCTATTGGTATAAAACTTAGAGCTTATTTGACATTTGTTATTGGAAGGTTAAAAGTATTTATTTTGAAAAAAGATATATTTTTGAAAACTGAAGTGTTTGACAAATTAATAAAACTAAGTTTTAAATGGAAGCAAAAATAATTTTTCTTCTATTGGGGTAGGAACTAAAAATTTCCGATTCTTAAAATAAATCAAAAGCAGAAACGAAAAATTATTTTTTTCAAAACTAAAATATCCCTTTCATATATACATAGCTATTGATATATCTCTTATTAGTTAATTAGAATATCTCATAAATTTGATTAAACTTCATTTAATTTTTTTAATTTTATTTTACGTTTATATATTACTATTTTATATTTTGTATATTATTTCGCAAAATTAGAAACAAAAAAAAAGATAACAACAATATTTTTGCAATATTAGATAAAAGAATTTTTTTATCAATTCATCATTCCAGTCCTCCCAAAAAAAGTATATTCTTGATTGAAAAATTGAATACGTAGATTTTAATTGATTTTTTATAATAGTATTTAAAATAATCTCTCTGTAAAATAATCTTAATATTAAAAGTATATTGATATTAGGGTCGGCTCTTGCTTATAAAATTTAAGGCATTGGCCTTAGGCCTCCAATTTTTGGGGGCCTTAAATTTCTACAATAAAAAATTATGTATCTTAACCCCATTAAAATAGAATAAATCAAGAAAATATTATTTTGAATTTTTACATTTTTTTCGCCAACACTCACATTATTTATCCTTTTAAACTTTGTTCGCACTCTATTACTTCAAATCTTGGATAGTTATCTGTCAAAAATATGAATCAATAATCGAAAAGTGATGAACAAAGTGATTACAGTTTTTTTTTATTTCTTCGTGAATTTTCATATTAAAGTAGGTATATCAAGTTATTAACTTTTTGAATCAGATTCTATGATTCTAACTCTTACCTTTAAAGTTTATCAACTTATTACTTATAATATTATGTTAACAATTCATATAATAATTGTCTCAATAAAAATATGTTTTTCAATGTTGAATTTATAATTTTTTACCTAAAATAATAATTAAAAAAAGTATTTGAAAAAATCATTTATATAAAAGATATTAAGTAATAATTTACATCTAAAAACTAGAAAAATAAATAAATACGAATAAAGTTTATTGAAATTTTAGGCCTCTAATTAAAATTTCGCTTTAGGCCTCGAGTTATGTTGAGCCGCCCTTGATTGATATTTGTCATTTTTCGTAGTTTGATTCTCAAGCACACTTTTAAAAAAGTTTAGCCAAACACAATTTGATTATCAAAAATATTTTTCAATGAGTTAGTAAAAAACAAACTGTTTTTAAATGCTTTAATAAGCATTGAAGCATGAGTTGTGACAAAAATTTTATTTTTTTTGAAATTATGTGTCAATTGGTATAAAATGTTATCCTTAAAATTTTTACTTCTTTTTTTCTTTCAATAGCTAATAAAAGTGTTCCCCACATTATAAAATTATAATGAAAATTGACGTATCTACAGAATTTTGCAATACATACTTTAACAATCTTAACATAAAGAAATTATATTCAATTTTGTAGATTCAATATTAAAAAAAGACAATGATAGAATAAATAGGATATCATTTTGTTCGGATAATATTGAAACAAATGTAGATAAAATATCTTTAGTAGATAAAAAAGTATCAAAGTATCGCTAATTATACTATTAACATTTTTTTATATCCAAGAATTGAGTATGCTTTTCTTTTGTGAAACTCTCAACTAAGTGTCGTTAACGATAATGTTAGCATCTTGATATATGTGGATTATTGATATCTACTAGGTGAGTATACATTTTTTTTTGTGACTCTTGGGAAATAATACAAAATTTTATGATTATATCATTAGAAACGGTTGAAAAGTCAAACAAATGCACAATCATATCTACTAATTATTTTTTCTCAAAACACTTCAAAGCCAAAATTTAGAAAAGAAATCTCAAATTTATTTAATAATTTTTTATATATATTATTTGATATTTATTTTTATAGCTTGTTAAAGGTTGTTAATTTTATTTTGATAATAATTTAGTTTCAATTGACTATATTAGAATTCATGTAATCTTTTGCAATGGGCATATATAAATTATTCTAGGTTATACATTATTACAACTGTTTAGATCTTAGGGATTTCTTTTATTGATTTTAGTTTTGATTTTTTTAATAAGTCAATTGTTACATAAACTATTTAAATTATTCTAGAACTAATGGAAAAAATGTAAAATAGATTTAAGAATGCACTTGATTGAGTATGCCAATTAGAATATCATTTTTATGTATATAATATCTTATATTCAATTACAAAAATTGGTATAAATCATCAATAGGAGATCGATTGTTACACTTTAAAAGATGTTCAAAATTAATACAAATATTTATATAAATTTAATCATTTGATAATCTAATTAATTTGAGCTATAAATATTTAAAAAATCACTCATAAAATTAAAGAAAATATTATAAAGTCAACATTAAAAACATAAGTGGTTCAAATCAAAGTTAATTGAATAAACTAAGAAGTACGAAAGTATTTACAAATTTAATTGTCATAATTAAATTGATTGTATTTTTAAAAGGTAGTAAAACTTTGAAAATATGTGCGTAATGATTAGTAAATATATAAATCCATTACTAATATATATGAGTGTGGATAATCACACGGGTGATGGTCAGCATGTCTGCATCACCTATGTGGTTCCACACCTACATGCGCGCGCGCACACATATATAGGGGTGTTCGTGGTTTGATTTGGATCGGTTAAAATTAAAACCAAATCAATTTAATCGGTTTTTAAATATCTAAAACCAAACCAAACCAAACGAAAAAATAACCGTCGGTTTAGTTATTGACGGTTTGATATAGTTTTTCTGATTTTTTTCAGTTTGAAAGTAATAAATTTTAGAGGACATACGTATATTGATAGACACAAACACCTAGTACACGAGCAATCCACTGAAAAGCTATTATCGGTTCAATTAAGCAATTAAACAATACTAAAGTTATCATTACACGAATAAAGTGTTTCAATTAAGAGAATGTGTGACTATCATATGAAAGGTATGGTAGGTAAAGACTAAAGTAGTGAATTTTGATGGACTTGGACTTATGATTGTAATAGATGGACTAAAATTTAAGTGTTGGGCTTGAGAAAATGGTAAGTTAAAGACTTAAATTACTTAAAATTTAACAAAATATTTATATTTTATTTATGAATGATATATAAATAATTATAAAATTAATATATATAATTTATTGGTTCGGTTTGGTTATTTTTGCAGTTACTTTTTAGTAAAATCAAAACCAAACCAAATAGTATCGGTTTTTCAAAATTTAAAACCAAACCTAACCAAATCAAACCAAATATCGGTTTTTTTAATCGGTTTGGTTCGGATCGCGGTTCGATTCGGTTTTTTAACCATAACCATGAACAACCCTATATATATATTTTTTTCTTCTGTTTTAATTTGTTTGTCTTATTTATATATATATATATAATATATATATATATATATATATATATTGCGTAAAAAATACTATAGATCATGATAATTGACAAACTTAAAATATTTTTTTAAAAAAACATATAAAAAATTCAATTGATTCATAAAATTAATCTATTTGTGTCACATAAAACGGGACAAATGAAGTAACATGTATTATCTAATTTGAAAACTACGTAAAAAGTATTATATATCTTAATAATTAACAACATTTGATTGACACTCGAAATTCTATATGTGCTACATATATCGAGAAAAGGGAAATAACATATATTATTTAAAAATTACGTAAAAAGTACTATAAATTATAATAATTGACAAATAAAATATTTAAAAATCATATTAAAATTTAATCGACTCTTCAAATTTTATCAATATCACATAAAGTGAAACCAAATAATAGCAGATATTAGGCCCATACTAACACGAACACTTATGTGTAACATATATATATATATATATATAATGAATAATTTTGAGGCCTGAAACCATGTTTTAGTTGCTTTAGGATTGATCGCCCTGGATCAAGCCATACCAATTAAATGTGACTAGTAGCACTTCATCCACTTACTTGTCACACGGTTTGATTTCACACATTTATTAAGAAAATAATTGATAATGTAGGTATTTTATCAAACTATTTCCTGTTAAATAATGTCTTGAAAAATAAGTATTTAATGTTGAGAATAGAACATAAATTTTTTATTTTTATTTTTTCTTCATATGTAAAAAATGACAAGTAAAAATAAAAATTTACTTTATTTTAAGAATAAGCTAGAAGTAAAAATGACCGACGCTAGTAATAAATTAAAATTTAAAAGTATACAACAACATATTTTTTTCATTAAAATGATAAACTATATAAATGACACATCAACACGATTTGTTACTTTAGTATACACTTGCTATTTCTTTTTCTTTGAAAGTATATGATATTGGTATAAAACACTGTTCATAAATTTTATATAGGCATTTTTATTTGAAGTCTTGAATGATGTTTTTACACATCAATATTTTTAATAAAAGAAAAATATAGAGGTTACTATAATTTAATTGCACTTGATTAAAGTCATTCGTGATAAATCTATAATGAAAATTGACTGTGTAAAAAAAATTCAGATATAATTTAAAGGCAAAAAGTAAAAGGATGAGGAAATTGGAGGAAGAGTCGTTTAATAAACAGAAGAAGATCTAACAAAAAAGAAACTCTGAAACTCATTTATCAAAAATATATAATTTTAATTGAGCTTCGACAACAACTACGATCCGCGATCTGGATAAATTTGTCCAAACTAACAGCACAAGTCGCCGGCAGCCAGTCACCACCGTTGCACCGCCTTGAATGTAGAAATCTCTGGCTGAGTTCTGGCATTCATTTGAAATTCGAAAACGGAAATAGAGCTTGCACCATCTTCTGTTCAATTTCCACTCTCCTTGACCGACCGTGAGTGATCCGAATTTTCCGGTTCAATTATATTTCCTTCTATTTATACTTGACAATACACATTGTGATTCTTCTGAATTCACAATGCACAATTCTCCCCTTGCACTGGATTTAATTTTCATTTCGTAAAGCTCGGATCCATGTTTATTTTTCAATAGCGAGGTGCCTATCGTAATTCACTGGCAGTTCAACTGTTAGCCTCCAATCTCCATATTGACCTTTTAGGCCTTTTTATTTTGCTTATAGGGCTGTCGCAATTGCAGGATTGATGCATTATTATTAGTATAGTCACTGTTATTAACCTTTTTAGCTCATGTATGTGTAAAGGAATCATGGTTAGCATTACTTTTTAGTTTTTTGAAAGTAATGCAGTGGAGGTTGAGATATTGCAATGTTTTCTGCTACTTAAGTGCTTTTGGTTTTCCTGATCTCGATTTCTGATGGACTCTTTGGTGTAAAAATTAGCCTCGAACAGGTTTTGGTATCATTGAACAGAGTGAATGGACAACTAAAGTTATTGGATGAAAAGAAGTTGACTAATGATTCTTTGTTCTGAATTTGCTTAAATCAGTATGTACATCCAAATAATGAGAGGAACAAATATTTAATATTGAATTTTAAAACTTAGCCTGCTGTTATATGTTTACAGTTTGTTATTTACCTCGGCATGAATAGACTTTTTATGTTAAGCTTAGCATTGATTCATGACTAGAGCTCATTGTTCCATTTCCACTGTGCCCTATGATGACACCTATTTACCCATTTGATTCTTTGTTGATGTTCTTCTCAAGGCTGATTATCTTTTCTTTTTTTCTGTTTGCTTCCAGAATGGAATCTGAATCCACTAGTTCATCTCCACAACTCTCCGCTAAACCTTCTGATGCAGAAGCTCCCAAGCCAATTGCTTTCCAGAATAGTAATTCTGCTCAGAACACATCTAAGACACCTGCATCAACCATATCATCTTGGGCAAAAACCTTAAACTTTCCACAGCCTGTAGCACCTGGGCAGCAGGGGTCAACAGTTGGAGATGCTGGGACATCTTCCTTCTCACGTTTTGCAAGTGGACTTGGTTTGTCATTCACTTCAAAAGCTTCTGCGGCAAATGATCGCGCTGGAGGCAACTCACCAACCACACAATCAGGTGTACTTGAATCAATTACTAAAGGGCTAATTGACACATCTTTGAATGCTGTGAAGGCTGTGCAAGTTAAGGCACGACATGCTGTATCTCAAAACAAGCGAAGATACCAGGTAGATGAGAATGTCACTGCTTCGCTTATGTGTTAAGTTTTTCTTATTCATATGAGATATGAAGTCAATACCATTTAGATTGCAACTCTATACATTATCCTTGAGAGTTTTACTTACTCGTATAAGATACGAGTTCAGTAGCATTTAGTTAGCAACTCTAGACATCACTCCAAATCTCTCCATGATCATATTGATAAATGCCCAAGAAATCCTTTTTCTTTGTTCATTCCTTGAAACTTTAGAGTGACGTTTAAATTATTTTTATCCACCAAAAGTAGCAAACAAGCTGTGTGGAAACAATTTGTGCTTGCTTCTTGTGTGCAGTGCAATGTTTCCTAATGCTGCAGAATCTTAATTAGTAACATATATATCCAGAGAGATGCCCTCTCATCTTCTTTTGTTTGGAGCAGTGTCTTTTGAATTTACTGCTTTTCAATGTTAGCTGACTATTGTTGTAAACTGGTTAAATAAAACAGGAGGGTGGATTTGATTTGGATATGACTTACATAACTGAGAACATCATAGCTATGGGTTTCCCTGCAGGAGACATGAGCTCTGGTTTCTTTGGATATGTGGAGGTAAAGATCTCCCATATTTACTTTTTGGATATTTTCCACTTATTCCAGACCTGCATCTCTAACGTATTAGATGGATGATACAGGGATTCTATCGGAATCACATGGAGGAAGTGATCAAATTTTTCGAGACTCATCATCAGGTACTTCTGTAAACTCAATCGCTTTTTGTCCCTAATAACTCTATTGAAGTGCATCTTATACTTTTTACAAGAATAGTGCTTCTTGAAATACCATAGCTCTAGTTTTTCAGGGTAGTGAATGTTCCAATGTTGCTGTAAAAATGGCTTCTCATCATGATATTTTTTTGGATCTTCAGTTGTCAACTTCTGTTAGAACAATTTCTGGTAGTTTTTGAGGGATGTTAAGATTCAGAATTTTGCATTCTTAAGTTGTATTTGCTTTTTGTATAGTAGTATATAAAGGAATCTTTCTAATAAGAGAACTGCATTAGCATTTGAGTGTTGCTATCAATGTGTCCCAAAGACTAAAACAGCTCTATATTTTCTCTTGTGGCTGAAAAGTAATATGTAGGTATTCTTTTTTTAGAGGAAAGTGTGAGATGGAAAGAGAAATTCTCTTTTATTTATCCTATAGGTTTAAGCAAGACATGGGGGAGGGGGAGGGGGAGGGAAGGGGGGCTTTCTGATTCAATTGTATTGTTTTCATTGATTTATCTCTTACTGCAACTCCTTATCTCTTGGAATGCAGGGAAAATACAAAGTTTACAATCTTTGTTCAGAGAGATTGTATGATGCATCATTATTTGGAGGAAAGGTGAGAATTTCTTCCTGTAAATTTTATTTTGATTCCGTCGAATTTTGAGGTTTGGTGGATAACTAGATACATGTTTGCTATTTTATCAAAGAAACTGTAGTATTCTTACATCTTCAATTAAGTGATTTTTGTTGAATATGAACAGGTTGCATCTTTCCCATTTGATGACCACAACTGCCCGCCAATTCATCTTATTAAACTGTTCTGCCTAAGTGCATATTCATGGTTGAAGGAGGACATTCTAAATGTGGTAATTGTACACTGTAAAGCTGGAATGGCAAGGACAGGACTTATGATTTGTAGCCTCCTTTTGTTCTTGAAGGTGAGACCTATTACATGGAAATTACTAGCGTGTGGTCTGAAACTTTTGCCTAGTTTTTCTCATTCACACCTTTTGTTTTACCCATTTTGCTATTCAGTTTTTCCCAACAGCTGAGGAATGCATCAACTATTATAACCAAAAAAGATGCATAGATGGGAAGGCTCTTATTCTTCCAAGTCAGATTGTTAGTCAACACCTCCAATGAAACATATTGCTATACAGTGATTTATTTCATTTGATCTAGCTAATGACTTTTCTGCTTTTCCTAGAGGTACGTAAAATATTTCGAGCGCATCTTGACTCAATTTGGTGGTGAAGCTCCGCCAGGACGTAGGTACATTTCTTGTTTACTATAATTAATTCTTGATCTGATCTTCAAGAGGTAATTAAGTAGTTCATGTTGCAGGTGCATGCTGAGAGGATTTCGATTCCACAAGTGTTCATCCTGGATAAGGCCTTCAATTACTATATCTAGTCACAGTGGTAGGTTTTGTGCACACAATATTGGCAAAATAATATACATCTATTATCCTATTATAGATAATGGATTGATTAGACATTTCTTTTCTTACGCAACACTAGGTAATATTCCTGGGACACAGATATGATTAAACTAGTTATCACATAGTTATAGTACTGTGTAATTTGATATCTCACATGAGCCTGTACCGGAGAAAATGAGCACTCATTTGAATATTTTTAGTGATGCTTCTACTAAGTAGGATGCATTTTATTCCGTCAGTTTGCAATGATAATTCAATCCAGCACAATATTTACGTTGCACTTTCTGCAGGCATCCTATTCTCAACAAAAAAGCATCCAAAGACTAAGGACCTTATGGTAAATTAGTTCAGTCTCTTTGTATGGAGCTTACTTAATTGTTTCCTGTGCTTACATTTGTTTTAAAAGCCATATTTAGTTTCAAAGTTTTGTCCCTTCGTGACATATCATATTTAATTGTTGTACCATTGTTAGTGCAGCCTGAAGATTTTTGGATACGAACACAAAGAAAAGGAATTATGGTTTTTGCTCTACCAGGTGAACCTGGTCTAACTGAGTTGGCAGGCGACTTCAAGATCTATTTTCATGATCACCAAGGAGATTTCTATTGGTTTGCAATTGATCCTTGTTCTTTTCAGTATTTCATATATGTGTACATGCCATTGAATGATCTATTTTTATCGTAATTTAAAAGTAGGGAGACCTACAAAAGAAAATAAGAGGGGGTTGGGAGGGCTGGGGGTGGGGATTGAGAAACTTGTCAGACTAATCAATAATGAAGCATTCTGTTCTAGCCTACCCATAGCAACTCCTTGTGAGAAGAGGACCGCATGAGAAAATGTTAGCTGAAAAGTTTTTTGGGCACAGAAGAATTTCATCCCTTTTTCCATTACAGCTGGTTGAACACGTCAATGATGGAAAACAGACTGATTTTAGATGTCTCAGAATTGGATGGCTTTGACAAGGTAATTGATATGCTTCTCATTTGTAATACTTTGTTATTATTAAGGGTTTTGGCTTTATCCTTTCTGAATATCTATTATTTGTTCCCATGGATATTGCATTTTAATTTCAGCTAGTTTCTAATTGAATTTGTCTCTTCTTTCACAATCTATAAACATCTTTCAGAGGAAACTACCATCTCCAGGATTCAAAGTTGAGATTGTGATGGTGGATTATGATGGAAGTGTTCCAGTAAAGCCCAAGGCAGATGGTGCTTCCAAAGGAAAGGACCCGAGACAAGGAAACATTTCTTCATCGAGTGAAGGAACCAAAGCTAATTTGAACAAGAACAAGGTGTCCGGGGGGCAAAATCGTGGTGATGATGTATTTTCAGATAGTGAAGGGGAGGAAGGTACACCTTCGAGTACAAGAAGTCAGACAAGAGCTTCACAAACTGCTGCTGCAGGTGTTGATTCTAGCTCCCAGAAGGAGCAGATTGCCAATCTAACTCATAACACCGAACAACTTTCTCTTAGAAACAGCGATACTAAAAATGGCGCAAGCGAGATCAAGAGTGAAACAGTTGAAAGAGCCGCTATTCCCAATCTCGGCTCAAGTGATATTAAAGCCATTGCAGCAGATGCATCTGTGTTTAGTTTTGGAGATGATGAAGATTATGAAAGTGAATAAGCCATAAAATGTATTTGATCTTTGTTTCTTTTTTCATAAGAAAAGTAGTAGTAGTAGTTATTTTGTACGAGTTGGTGAATTCTTGAGGTTTTCTTTACCTTGAAACTATCTTATATTGCTTTAAGATGTTCAGAATAATCATCAGGGGCCATCTTATGAATACATGTACCAAGAAATTCTGAACTAATCAAACATCTTGTATGATTTCAAGTTCTTCAAATGCTTGATTTGTCTATTGCTGATTCTGGAACTTTGAAATGCAGAACTTCTCTCCTCGCCCTTTTCAATCAGGCTGCCAGTTGTCTGCATACAACAACAATAGGGTCGGGTAGAGTACATGAAGGCCTTACCACTACCTCTTTTCAAAAGACCCTCGGCACAAGCAAATAAAAATATAAATTAAAAGAAAAGCATTACAACTAATAGCAAAGCAAAGCGGGAAGTAACCAACAAGGAGCAGTCACCTAAATACTGTATAGCGGGAAGTAACCAACAAGGAGCAGTCACCTAAACATTGTAAACCACAGATAAAAAAAATCAAAGACTACATGAATATGCTAATACTACGAGAAGTTGCAAATAAGTTAAAAGGTGCAAATTAATTACAAGGAAGTTTCTATTTGCACTTATATTCAAAAACAAGGAAATTTCTATTAGAACTTGCATTCAAAAACAAGGAAGTTTCTGTTTGGACCAATAGTACAATATTAGAAGTTTCCTTAAACACTGTTAAATATAGAGACAAGAGAGCCATAAAAGAATACTTGGTCAGTGCAGACGCATTATTTAGACTCTTTTCTTTTTCGAGCTAATGATTCAAACTTGATTATCCATTTAATAACTCAGTCAATTCCATAAATGACAGAATGTTTGTTGGCAGTCAACACACTTAAATTTGCTAATTTATCTTTGTAGTAATTAAATATCTTCAGTTTGCAGATAGTTTAAACTACTTTGACTACTTATCCTTCTGTTGAAACAGCCTTCGCATTACCCACTTTTTTAAATCAAAACTTAGACAAATAATTAAACCTAATTTGAAATTTGAACCCTTCCCAGATTCCTAGTCTCCTAGTTAGAATGTGAAATTAACACAGGATTAACCGTATGAATCATACATGGATATTAATTCATATTTTCACGAGTTTTTTCATTTACGTAAATCTAAGCTTATTTTGACTTTTAATTTGCGTTTTCACCTGATAATTTATGTACCTACTTTTTATTCATGTTAACTATGAAGAGATTAATTATTTTACTCATTTTTATTTAACCTATTATAAACAATCAACAAGCCAACACGCAAAGAAGAAAAACAAAATTGGTCAAAAAAGTTGGAGACGCTTCTTCCGTGGAGCACATGTATAAGATGATAAACACCGAATGGGGAAAGATGGCATAAATATAGTTAACCAACACATCCTTAGAGTTCATAATTGGACAATTCTACTGACGTACCTCATAAATCTTTATCCTCAAACCTCCAATGAAGCCATATCTTTATCAAATTTTCACCGCCTTACGATTCTCAAAGTGATCACTAAGTTTATGATTTTTAATCCACTTTATTGACCACTAAATTTATGATTCTAATTCACTTTATTCATTGACCGCTAGCCTTATGATTCTCAATCTACTTTATTGATTGAACACTCACATTCTCAATCTACTTCATTAACTACTATACTACATGCTTGATACATTAAGCACTTAATTTTATACCAACACCAGCAATAAGTTACTTGCTTCGACCATCTTTACTTTGTTCATGTTTAACTTGACATACCTCTTAAAAAATACTCAATTTGTTTGACCTACTTTTCTTTTTAATTCATTTTTAAAAGAATGATTATTTCCTTTCTTAACAACTCTTCATGTTTTTTTTATGAAGGATAATTCATTAGAAGGCATCAAGAAGATGCAAGGCAAAAAATTACAGCAAAAGAAGGGGTTCTGCTCCTGTACAAGAATTTACTAAATAACTAAACATCGTCCAAAAAAATATCAATAGTGATTATAGGGGCCTAGTTGAACTAGCTATATAAGAAGAATAAATAGTTGAATTTAAGAATGTGGTTAGGAATTGAAATTCCATCAAAACATCTACGATTCCTTTCATTCCAGATGCACCAAAAGATAGCAACATGCACCATACACCATGTTTTTTTTTATGGATTTCCCAACTCTCCACGAACAATAGCTCTCTTAGGCTTCTTTAATGGTATTTGGTATGACCCAGGCAATTCCAAAGACTGATAAGAACATACTTCATATGCCATCTGCTACTTTACAGTGCAAAAATAGATGCATAGCACTCTCCAACATCATCTGATAGCACATATAACATTCATTTATAACCTGAATTTTTCTTTTGCTAAGATTGTCTTGGGTAAGGCATGTTTCATACAAAATTTCATGTGATTATGTTTTTTAAGACCACAAAATTAAAAAATGGATTGATACATTCAATATATCCATGCATACTGCTCCGTCTATCATCACTTGTCTAATATACTAAAAATAGTTATCGAACTTTATTTGTCTAGTTTAGAAAAGGAAATCAAGAAATAATTTACTATTTTGTGTTTATTTTACTATTGCTATTACTTAGTACTATTCATTTGCCAATGTTTTGATGACTTGTAATTAGTAGTGGTGATATAATAAAATTATCATTTTACTTATTACTTCTTCCATTTCAATTTGTTTGACCTATTTTTATCTGCTTAAACTCTAGGCAAGTCAAAATAGATCAAACAAATTGAAACGGAGGGAGTAATAAATGAAAGTGATGCTACTATATCACCTCTATTAATTATAAGTCATCCAAAGACGGAAAAATGTATATAGTATTTATAAGCACGGATAAAATAAACACAAAATGGTAAATTATTTCTAGGTTTTCTAAGCCGAACAAATAAAGTTTGACAAGTATTTTTAGAATAGTAGACAAGTATGTATGCATGCATGTTGAGGGAGAATTTGCTTTGCAAGATACACTTTTATCATCCAAGAACCAACCTGAACAAGGTTATTGCAATAACAAATCTTGTACAGAAAAGATAAGACGAAATCTAACAAAAGCTCATCAAAATTGGGAAGTGAGATGTATATCTGCACAATGTATTCAAGACCACATATTCAAAACTAAAAAAGATGAATGAGAAAAGTTGAAAGCGGACCAAGTACAGCTAAACAAATTTAACAGTATGTTTTCTCAATTTTAACATTAGTCTTCATAATATTCACAAGTTCTCACTGAAATGAATCACCATTACCATTTGACCACCTACGGAGAGTGAAAGCAACGAGGCCCCTTCCTCCGAAAAAGCTAACCCATGGCTTCGATGCTGATGATCGCCCTACATTGCTCGTCGATGGAATATCACTAGCACCAATTATGGGAAGTGTAACTGCAGTATGTTGAAACTCTGCTGCTTCTTCTATTGCTCCACCATCACTTGCACTACTATCCACAGGTTCAATATCAATTTCCCCACCATCAAGATTCACTGCTAGTGATTGCCTCCTAGCTCGTAGCCTATCTGCAACATCACCCGTCACATGCTTGCACTTCTTCACCTTGATTTTCACCAAATTAGGGCAACCCCAAGCGAAAGATTCAATCCCTTGATCAGTTACTTCACATCCCTTGATACACAGCTTCTTCAAGGCCATACATTTTGTGGCAATACAAGATACTTCAGGATCTCCAATAGTGTCGCTACCACAAAGAGCCAATCTTTCTAACTTTTTACAATTAGAAGCTATTGCCAATAGACTAGTCGACGTAGGATTCAGACCAATAAGCACCAATTCTTTGAGATTTGAGCTATTCTCAGCAATTGCTACTAAACCCTCATCCCCTATCCTATTTGTCCTCCATCCATCAATGTGAAGCTTCCTCAATAACTTGCACTTACTAGCCACTGCTACAACTCCAGCATCAGTGCATTCGGGTGTCTTCACCAAATGCAGAATCTCCAACTTTGGGCAATTAGATATTGCTGTAAGTCCAGTATCACCAACTTGAAGCCTCTCCAAATGAATCTCAGAAACATGATTTTCCCTACTTCCAATTGTCTCAAAAAGCCTATCCCAATCACCTAAACACCTCAACAACTTCAAAGTCTTTAAATTTTTAGACCCAACAATCAAAGGTGCAAAACATTGTCCATTATATAACTCTTTCAAACATATAGATTTAAGCGATGAAGCAGCAGCTCCAGGCCCAATTGGGTCAGCTGCAAACCCATCATTGATACCCCGAAGACGTTTCACAGATAATTCTTCAAGGGAAGAACAGTTATCAAGCAAAGCATTCATACCTTTGGCTCCAAACATGCAAGACCCACAAGAGAATTTCTTCAAACTCTTACAATTCCGAGCAAAAGCAGACATACCCACTTCGGTAACATCACGGCAACCGCGAAGCTTTAGGCGAATAAGTTTAGAACAACGAAGGGAGATAAGGGTCAAAGCTTCATCATTTATACTTACCGATTTCCGGTCACATCGGAGAGCAAGTTTCGTAACAGAATCGAAACGAGTGAAGATGGTGGGAACATGCGGAAGAATCTCAACTTTCGCGTTGAGGGCAAGACGGTGACGGCTTTGACCCTCCACCAAAAGCCATCTCCGGGAGACAAGGGAACACTTTTTCCGGTCACCGGAACTCAAACACTGGAAAATCAAAGCCAAACATTCATCAGGAAGATCATCCGTATAATCTCGGTTCCCGAAAGCAAACGGAATCGGTGACTCATCTTCATCTGAATTCATAAGGGAGAAGAAATCAGACTGGGAATGGTCAGAGGCGGAACGGTGGTGGTTGGGAAGTGCGGTAGGATGAAGGCTACGGTGGCGATGTTTCGTCCCACCGCCGCAGTGGGTGGATGAATATTGGCCCATTTTTTTTATAAGGGTTGGAAATGGGAAAAAATGGAGATTTTGGAAAGAAGAGAAAAATGAGAAGAATTTATTAATAGGAAGAAGAAGAAAGAGAGTTAGAGATTTGACCGGTTAAAAGGTGGAATATCAAAGGAAGGAAGAAGAAGAAGAGGAGGAAAGGTGCGCGTCCTCGTCAATATCGTCCATTGCCGACTAATATTGGAATATTTGAGTTGGAAGAAGCAACTATATGGACCAAAATGGCCTTGCCCATGGCCTTCTCTACTACAAATCTCCCCGTCCACTTTTAATTGTGATGATTTCTTTTTTAGAATCAAATTATAAAAAATTTAACTAATATTTTATGATATATTTTATATCATATTATTAGTATGCAAAAAATTATAATTTATAGTACTTTTCGTATAGTTTCTAATTTAATTTAACTTTAAAAATTAATTAAATTGACTTTCAAAAAACGTAATATGACAATTAAAAGTGGACAAAGAGAGTACATATTTCTAATTTCTTTATTTGGACTTTTTTTGAAATTGAAATTAACCACTTTGTATTAGTGTATCAATGTATCAAATAACTACTCCCTGTGTCCTTTTTTATATGTCATCACTCTCTATAAATAGCTGGATCACAATACTCGTTATTTTATAAAATTTATACATAAATTATCATATATACCCTTGATAGAGTAGTTAATTAATCTTGAAAATGTATTCATCATTTATTATAAAATTGACTTAAGAAAACATTAAATAAGGGTAGAATGATAAAGTTACATAATTTCTTAATGCAAATGCAAAGTAAAAAGGTGACATATAAAAAGGGGCGGAGGGAGTATATATTATGGAAAAACCTCACTCTAAGAGATTTCGTTTAGCAAAGAACAAAAAAAGAAATTCTAGCCAATTTATGAGTTATTTTGTTCGAACATTTAGAAATATATATAAAATTGACGTGATTAAATATGCATGCTTGAGAGCGTCCAAATGTCTTTACACGTCACTTCTATAACTTATAACATAACCACCCATTTCTGATCATATTGACAATGTTTTTACAGTTCATTTATTATTAATAACGCATTCAAGAGATTTTCTAATAGCAATCACTTTAGCAATCGTGACTTTCTTAACACATCTATATATAATATAAAGGAGAAACATAGACAAGGTGATGTGGCACCTCTCTATGATCTCCATTTGTATTTATTTTTTTCTTATTTTTTTTTTGGCTTTTCTTTCTTATCTAAATTAACTATTTTATTGTAGAAGTAAATTATTTAATTTATTACAAATAATTATTATATTAATGAATAAACATTTTCAACAAAGACTCTTCACATGCCAACTTACAAGGAATAATTATTCATAACTCACACCTCTCTAATTTCTATTCTTAATAAAAAAAATATATTATTTTTTGTCCTTCTTCTAATTACAATTACAAATTACAAAATGATAAATTTTTTAAATATTTTTATCTTTATTATTTAATTTATTTAAAAGTGTTTTCCCCTTTTTCTTCGTTAAATCAATTCTTTTATTATAAATGTATTATTTAATTAAT
>JAJOOS010013735.1:0-38329 GCA_029582725.1 Solanum chiquidenum
TCGGTTCAATTGACACCTGAACTGTCCACTCAGATTTGGAAAGAAAAAGTGGTAGGGGGGACACACAAGGGTAGATGCTATGGTCTAGGCTCTCACAATGATGTTAGACGCCTTCAATCAGGCTTAGAAGGTATTGGATCGTCACGTCAAGCTGAGGCACTTGACGGTGTTCAGATTGCTGCTATGTCGGATCAAATAACTAAACTTGCAGCGGCACTAGCAGAGTCGGAGCGGAAAAGAGTAGCTGAACAACAAAGCATGAGTGAGACCGTTCATCAAATCAAAGAACAAGTGATGAACCTCGCTCGTCGACCTACTACTTCGGCTCCCGATGACACTGACGACGAGAGTGATGAGGATGATTATGTAGATCTCACTCCCTAGTTTAGATCTCTGGACATTTATGAACGTTATGAAATTTTAAAACGAATTTTAAAAGACTTTATAAGTCTTTAATTTATGATTTAGATACTTTTGAATGTTATTTTAAGTTTGTTGTTTTATGTTTTGTTTAGATTGTTTATAATTGTGTGTTTGATTGGGCTGAATAGTGTAGAATTGAATTGAATTGCATTTGCAGGTGGGCAGGAGAAGCTGCAAGCTGCTACTGTGAAAAATATTGCAGAAAAAGCGACGGACAACGTGGTTTAGTCCGTCGCTTTTTTGGGTTTTAATTTTTTTTAAAACCCAGAAAAGCGACGGACAGCGTGGTTTTGTCCGTCGCTTTTTTGGGTTTTTAAAAATAAAATTTCTAGAAAAGCGACGGATTGCGTCGCCTTTTAGAAATTAAAAGAAAATTAAAATTAAAATAAAGCGACGCAGTCCGTCGCTTTTTTAAAAAAAATTCAAAAAACAAAATAGTAAAAACCCGACTTAGTCCGTCGCTAAAAGAGACGCAGTCCGTCTCTAAAAGCGACGCAGTCTGTCGCTTTTTTAAAAAAGACGTTGTCCGTCGCTTTTTAGCGACGCAGTCCGTCGCTTTTTGAAAAGCGTCGAGCTAAAAAGCGACGGAAGTGACTGCATCGCTTTTTCGTCGATTTTGACCAAAAAAGCGACGCAGTCCGTCGTTTTTTGACAATTTTTTAGTAGTGAAAGTCAAAGAGCTTCGTCAATAGCCAAGTCGAACAATCAAGCAGCAGGTTGAAGTCAAAGACAAGACAAGTCCTACTCTCAAGCAAAAGGCTAAGAGCCCTTGTTCCACTTCTAGCTCGTTAGGAATGGGATTCCTAAGGCCTCTGATGCCCTGACTCTCAGTCTCAATCAAGTAAGAAAGGAAACCCTTTTAGCGTCTAAGTGCTCTCTTTTTTCTCATTATTTATCTCGTAATCATTTGATTCCGCCCCTAAAGTTAGCTCATACTCTTCCTCCTTCTCCTTTAGGATAGGATCCTCCTTGGTCCTTTTTACATAACATTCTCGGCTGCCTCCGGTCCAGTAGGTCGGTCACCCTCTAGCCAGTGACTAGCCCAGCTATGGAGCTAGGTGTACACCGCCACGTCGAGACTCTCTTTCAAAAGTGAGATACTGACTTTCATAAGAGGGAAAGATTACTCTGTCATGCAGCAGAGCAGTGTTCATCTAACTAGAAATTTCATAAGAGAAGAAGAATCGTAGTGTAGGGTCGACATAAACAATCGGTTAAAATAGTCTAATGAGAAAGCATTTGTTCACGTTCGTAGTTGCAATAAATTTTCCTTTTTGTTTTGAGATTGGCTTGGTCTTCAGTCTACCCTAATGAAACCTAAAATTTCACTCCCTCGTTTTCTCCTTCTGATAGACTAGCTTGTTCATCTTCTCTTTGGCACTCATCCTTGGCTTGGGGAGTGCTCTCTTTCTTCTATGTCAGCGAAGGAAGGATAAGAGTAATCGTCCAAATGATTGTTATTCCACTTACGGTTACAGTGCCTCTATCGAAGCAAAATAAGTCTAATACTCCAACCCCGGTTTTTGGGGATTCCATTTCAATCTAAGCCCGGAAACCCATATCTTTACATACGAAATTACTTCTTCTTTTTATCAAATTCCTTTCCTTACAGTCAAGTGGCAGAACACCCCTTTCTTTCTACTAGTTCTTACATAAGCAATTTGCAGGAAGTAAACGAAGTCTTTCCTTCCGAAATCCAATCTTGAAGTAAAAGATATTTTTCATTCCATCCTCCCTCGCAATAAAAATTAGTGTAATATGTTGCTCCTAACAAAGCTACCAATCAGATGAAAAAAACTAGTGAATGACTTGAAATTATAGCTTAAATGTGGCATATACTAGTTATAAGATCTAACTATATAGAGAAGTCACTTGAATGTTAAGTATAGAATACACTTTATAAAATTCTACTTATGACAAAATATTGTTTATGACAAATTTCATAAATGATTAAAGTGGTTCCTCTTTTAACTAGATTATGTTCTTAGTCTTACATAATGAATGAGCATATGTGTCATCCTGTTTGACTGCCTTCTTAGCATAGCTGATTGTCATGTCCCGCCGCTTTGCTAGTCAAATTTTGCATCTGGATAGGGGCGGAAGAATCTAGAGTTGTAGAGAGGCTTATAGAGAACTCTAGAACCCATTAGATATTTCAAGAAGGCTTTGGAACATCCTAGAATATGTAGAGAATTCTAGAGAGGGACCAAAATGTAAATATTTTAGGGACTTGTAAAGTAATTTTAAATTACACTTTAGCCCCTAAGTTGTAGTATAAATAGATGGGGCATTCATTTGCAAAGCATCACACAAGTTGTAAGCAAATTTTCCAAGTTAATGCAAAGCCTTCTTCCAAACTTCCTAAGTATTTCTAAGTCTTTCTTTACATTATCTTAGTAATCTTAAGTTCAAAGGGCTTACTTGAGCTTACAAGATGTAGTGAGTAAGTTGTCAAGTGTCGCACGGAGCTTTGGCGAAACTCTAAGTCTGTGACATAATGCTGGCTTTAATATGATTAGCTAAGTTTTGATCACCTGTGAAATGGAGGTCATATTTAAAAGATAAAATATAGTTGGAGTATAACAGACAAATCTAGGAGTATTCAGTGAATTAATAACACCACTTGCACTCATTAGAGTTCGGGCACGCGCAAGTTCAAGATCAGATAGTTGGCATAGAACAGAAACGCATTTCGGCTAAATCAAATAAAAATGACCATCATGATGAAGCTAACGTTTGAAGTTTAGAGTAGGATATCTTTGAAAAGAAAATTTAACCTTTCCAAGACATCTCTCAAAGCACTCTTTAGCTCTGCTATACTCTCCACTGTAAGCAACACACATTCCAAGGCAATTCCAAGCATGCATATCCGGATCCAAATTGGTCTGGAAGATAATACTGACAGTGAGAAAGTAATTACCCAAATCAAAATAGTTTATTCTGATTTTACTTACCGCATTACTAGATGATGCTCTGCTTCTTTTATGTAAAATACTGGAATAGCACTATACAACCTCCCCTTAAGATATTCATACATTGAGCGTTTAGATTCCAATTTGTTATATTCTGCACAAATTCATATTACTTAAATCATTAATATTAATTTTTGAGAAATTGAATTAAATTGAATTGAATTGAATTGTATACACAAATGAATTGTACCTTTCAGCATTTTCTCAAGTTGAATGATGCCTACACTTATCTCAATTTTCAGATCACAAATCATATCTTCCTTGGTAAAAGTTGGATGGTTTATGTATTTGGTACAGATAGTCTCCACAAATTCAATAGCATTTGCGTTGCTTCGTCTTTCTAAATTTCATTTCAATTAACTTCTAATTTCTCTACAGACACTCCTTTCGGATAAACCTCTTCTCCTTTCTCAAATTTCTCCATGACAATTTCTTTCTAATTAGTTGAAGTTACTTCGGCTTTCTCAATTTACTTCCAATTAACTTCTACTTTTTTTACAAACACTCCTTTAGGATAAACTTCTTCTCCTTTCTCAGATTTCTCCATGACAATTTATTTCTGATCAGTTGGAGTTGCTTTGGTTTTCTCAATTTCATTCCAATTAACTTCTACTTTCTCTACAGACACTCCTTTAGGATAAACTTCTTCTCCTTTCTCATATTTCTCCATGACAATTTTTTTTTGATCAGTTGGAGTTTCTTCCGCTTTCTCAATTTCATTCCAATTAACTTCTACTTTCTCTACAGACACTCTTTTAGGATAAACTTCTTCTCCTTTCTCAAATTTCTCCATGACAATTTCTTTTTGATCAGTTGGAGTTGCTTCCGCTTTCTTAAGTTCATTCCAATTAACTTCTACTTTCTCTACAGACACTCCTTTAGGATAAACCTCTTCTCTTTTCTCAGATTTCTCCATGACAATTTATTTCTAATCAGTTGGAGTTGTTTCCGCTTTCTCAATTTCATTACAATTAACTTCTACTTTCTCTACAGACACTCCTTTCGGATAAACCTCTTCTCCTTTCTCAGATTTCTCCATGACAAGTTCTTTCAGATCAATCGGAGTTGCTTCGGCTTTCTCAATTTCATTCCAATTAACTTCTACTTTCTCTACAGACACTTCTTTAGGATAAACTTCTTCTCCTTTCTCATATTTCTCCATGACAATTTCTTTCTGATCAGTTGGAGTTGCTTTCGCTTTCTCAATTTCATTCCAATTAAGTTCTACTTTCTCTACAGACACTCCTTTAGGATAAAATTCTTCTCTTTTCTCAGATTTCTTCATGACAATTTATTTCTAATCAGTTGGAGTTGCTTCCGCTTTCTCAATTTCATTCCAATTAACTTATACTTTCTCTACAGACACTCCTTTCGGATAAACCTCTTCTCATTTCTCAGATTTCTCCATGACAATTTATTTCTGATTAGTTGGAGTTGCTTCGGCTTTCCCAATTTCATTCCAATTAACTTCTACTTTCTCTACAGACAATAAACTTCTTCTCATTTCTCAGATTTCTCCATGAAAATTTCTTTTTAATCAGTTGGAGTTCTCAATTTCATTCCAATTAACTTCTAATTTCTTAATTTAAACACGCCACCTACACGACTCACTACATAGGTTTAAGGAATGCAGGATAATATGGTTCCTCATCCCTCGATATAAAGAAGTTTAGAAGGCAAGAATGATAAGCATTCGGGCCTCTAAAGCAAGATTAAAGTGTCCTCTTGGATAAGAAGACCTAAAACACCAGTCAAGGGAAGAAGGTCGGTAACAAAAGGGAATCTTTGACACTCCTTAAGGATAAACTTCTTCTCCTATCTCAGATTTCTCCATGACAATTTCTTTCTGATCAGTTGGAGTTGCTTCCGCTTTCTCAATTTCATTCCAATTAACTTCTACTTTCTCTACAGACACTCCTTTCGAATATACCTCTTCTCCTTTCTCAGATTTCTCCATGACAATCTCACTGCAACTTTCAAGTGTGAAGTTAATGGTTTGAATTTTTTGGTGGGAAATTCTGTTTTTAAGAATCACGTGTTCTTCATCTACTAATTCAACAAATTGCCCTGTCATCCTCTAATAGTTTTTAAAATATCTTTTAACTCCTTAATGTTTTAAGTTTTAACCGTAGAATCTCATATTTACTAGTATTTGAAGAAATCTCCTTGGCCCACTTTTATTTTATTTACATGAGGTATGATAATTTAGATATTTTCTATCTTTTACATTTTGGGGGGCATATGGCTTCTACTTTTCTACTCACGTGTTGGTTGACATATATATCCTCCATACGCTAAAGATGGCAAGGTATGAAAATCATGTTCTAAGTGAAAATCATATATGCTACCTTAAGTATTTTGTAACTTGTTAATTCATAAGTCTAGATTTTGTTGAATAAGTTTGTTACTACTTGGTGAGTGATTACGTAATTATATACCTTTTATCTCTTTAGTGAACTCATTTGGATATTCCTTTGTTATGGATTCATTTTTGAGTTCAATATCTTCTCCTTAGATTGATTATTCATTCTTTCTACTAGCTAGTTTATGTTTCTCCCTTGTCTAGTTTTTGGTGTTATCCTTTTCAATTTTATTTATTTACTTGTCTAGTTTATTTGCTCCTGCATATTTGAGTTTTTATAAATTGTAACTAAACATATTTGCAGCCCTCAATATTTTTGGAACCCTCTGCTACACAAAAATCATGAATCAGCCGGTCAAGTTAGTTAGATTCGTCATATCATTAGTTAGTTACGGGCAGCTGAATTAGTTAGAAGCAATTAGCAAATTAGATTCTTATTTCTAAAAAAAGGCATTGTATCATTACAGATCAAATCGTCAATTGAATATACAACAAATTACTACTGAAATTCTCTTCTTCCATCATAGCTAAATAACTCAAGCTTCTCCGCTAAGCTCGTGTCCAACTGCTAGAAACTTGGATTCTATCTCGAATTCCTGCCTTTTAAATAACACTCTCTTACAAGTCTAAAGAGTCGTATTAATCTTTTCAACTATAGCAAGAAGAGCTTTGATACATCAGCATCATCGCAAATTTGAAACAAAACCTGGTTGGATTTTCCCTGTAACTGCCCTACTCTGCCCCGCCTCATTTTCCATCATAGTCAAAACTACAAATGAAAGATAATTAAGTAAGAACACGAATTGAATTTCACTTAGAAAGAGTACAATTTTTGCTGGTCTTTAGTGAGCTGCCACTCCCAGTACTTATGAAGCAATCTAGCGGTTGTCGGAAAGTAAGAAGGGGAACAATGATGGAGAATATCCGGCAAAAAGGGGGAAATGGAAAATAGCAAAACAAAAAATAAAAAGATAGGAGAAAATGAAAAACGGACTTTGGATAATCGTGTGGTGGGGATGGGAAATGGGACAAGGAGGACGACACAAATGAATCGTACATGTCTCCTTCTATACTATGTTGCTAGTCTTTTTGATTTGAGACAAGTCTGTATATTTTTGGTCCACTTTTGGGACTTGTACTCTTTTTGTAGTAGCTCTGTAATTGTGACTTCCAGGTTATGGGTTGAATCTTTTCTCTTATATACTGAGGAGACATCTTGAACAGTAACAAACGATTCAATGAATGAAAATGTGGTATCAGATATAGCATACAGAGCAGAAGAATCATGGCCTGAACCGAAACCAAAAGTATGAACAGGGAAACTTGACATATCCTCTGCCTCTGCCCTTTGTCTATTGCAAGGACGAATTGAACAAGGCAACCGATTCATAACTATAGCTAGCCGGTCTGAAGGCCCCAAGTTCTCTATGACAAAGCACATTGTTTGCTTCAAGAGTGTCAATTTTGATCCATTCATGCTCCCACTATATCACTACCCGAGACCCCAAGCTAACCCATTGACTACTATGACACTAAGATATAAATACATAGAACTGAAATACCGATGCAAAAGCTAAATGTGAAATAGGTTTATTAAACTCAAAACAACAAGTATCTGAATAATAATAAGCTGGAGCTAATGTGACTGTCTGAAAGCCTCTACTAAGATGAGTTGCTAGGACAAGCCCCTAGCTAACTCTATCTGTCTGAAAACTGAACAGTAACAACTGAATGAAATATATAAGTCTTCCTCGAAAGATGAGGACTCACCAATAACACTACCAAGGCTGATCTGAAGTTGTACTAACCGCGGCATGAGTGCTGAACATCCGAACCTATATTATAGCCAATGACGTCTATAATGCTTGAGCCCCCATCTAAAAATTGGACGTGCTGGGGAGGGGGTTAACAGGACGAAGCACCCGAATTCGACGCACTATAGTAACATCAGTAGCAAATTGGAAAGGGATCTCCTTCCATTTGCATCTACAGATGGGGCAAAGGAGGTTCCCATACTTAACATTTTTGCCAATGCAGCTGAAGTGAAAAGAATGCATGCATTCAGCAGTAAATATGGCCTTACCTTTCTCAGCTTTCATACTCCTAAGGCAAATCACACATGCTTCCTGCAACAACAATATAATTGAATACAAAAGCAACACACTAATCTTCACTCAAAATTCGTACAATTTACATGGCAAGGGACAATTTTAAAAGTAAAATAATCTCGTTAGGTCCTAATCTCATTTTTTATACAAGTTACATAGCATCTATTCTTCTTTGTGAAAGTGATGTTTGAACCAGCTTGAGCGCACATCAACTACTTAAATATGATTAAAAAAAACTCTCAAAATAAGGGAGATAAGTATTCACCGGAGATCAGTGTATTGAGTCAAACTTAAAGGAAGATTTCCTTAAAGTTTTTCTTCTTTAAGTTCTGAAAAGCAGTGGTCTTTTTTATAAAATAAATAAATGAAAGATAGTGGTCATTTTCAATACTAATTTATTTATTTTTTAAAAAAGTGTTTTAATTGATTACAAAAATCAACTTAAAATGTTTGTATGGTAAAATCCAACAAAGTTCAACCATTTATATCTCAGCTTCAAAAGAATGATAACCTTGTTGCCTTTAAAATGGGTGTTAAAAGCAAATTAAGGAAGATAATATTATATTGTAAAATTGGATTTCTTTAGTTCACTAATCAATGCCGAAAAAAATGTAAACAAAAATTCAATATATATCCTCATCAATACATTGAAACTAATAGTAAAACTAATTAAGATCAAAATTAGGGAATGAGATGCGACAAGAAGGGACGGGTTCAAATTATATTTTTTCATAAATTTATGCAGGACAGATTGCAATTTATATGAGTTTAAATAAATATTTTTCTAAAAATTGTAATTTGTACAGGGAGGATTTCCAACAAATCACACTAAATGGGAGTGGGGGCGGGCATGTAGATTGAAGCCTTTATAATTTTAGATGGATTTACTCTGCAACTATCACGCTCTGCCCCACCTCATTTGTCATCTTAATCAAACTACAAATAAAGGGTACTTAAGTAAGAATTAAATTTCACTTGGAAAAAGTACAATTTTTTGTTGGTTTGTTGCCATCTGCCACTCTTAGTGGTGACGCAATTTAAATGTTGTCGGAAAGTAAAAGGGAAAACACAAATGGAGAATTTTAGATAAAAAGGGGAGAAAACGACAAAAATAATAAAACAAAATAAAAAGAGAGGAGAAATGAAAAACGGACCTTGGATGATCGTGCGGTGGGGCTGGGTAAACGGGACAAGGAGGACGGCGATGAAGGAATAGAAAGTGATTTGGAATGGTGTGTCTCATTCTGGGAATTGTTATCCTTACGCTTAAGTGAGAGCGCCTTCTTCAGTTTATGCCACAGCATCAGCATTTTTTTTCGTTTTCTTCGGAGAAAGATGAGAAGCAAAGAGAGAAGAGTGCAAACGAATGAGTTTTTTTTTTGTGAGAATATCAATAGATTATGTATATATAGTGAGAAATGGAGTCTGAGTGATAAATACAGATAGGACTGAGTAATTTTAGAGATAGCTTAACTTTAATATTAATAGTGCACAAATTTCAAAAATTTATTACGATGTCATTGAGTTCAATAAGTTAAAGAAGAGCTTTCAAAATTCTTTTGTAGAAATTTAAGACTTCATATATGCAAAATCCTTGGTATTCAATTATTAATAAAAACTAGCAAAAAAATATTTTACGACATTTAAACCAAACACCCCCTAGGTTATATGTGTTGGTTGGTAAATACTTAATTCATTATTTACTTGTTTGAAAAGAAAAAAGATAAATAACTCGCTAAAGTTATGTTATATTATATTATTGATAAAATGGTACTTTCATAATTTTTAATTTATGAATTTAAACTATAATTAAGTTGCTTACAAGATTTTATATAGATTATTTTGCATATTAAATATATATTTTGAATATAAATATAAGATTTGAATCAAAGTTAATGATTTCTATGAAACACTTGATTATAGCGGAACTTTGCTTCTCATCAGTATTGCATTAAACTTTTGATACTACCAATATAGTATAAATAAGTGAGCTTCGATTAGGAAAAATAATTAAGTTATATACACTTTTATCAAAATAAATTATATTCATCATCTAGCTCTTGAATTTGCAATATTATACCATAGGGAAGAGATTTATTTCAATAAAATATTAAAAGGAGAATATGGACGATATATATATAATATATATCCCTACACTAACTCCTCCATATTCCAAATGCTATTTATTTTGCTCATATTTAGACTGAGAGGCCTTCGCAAAAATATGGCGACGAATTTAAGCACCTATCTATTATTTCTTTCAGTTAGCTTAGATAATTGAGTTTGATTTTATTATTATTATTCTAATTAAGTTAGCACAATGTAAATTCTTACATTTTGATGAATATGTAGTTTCATAATGACTACGATAGACTTTTGATAATACATAATTTTAATTTGATAGGATTCAATGATGTATCCTTTATTTATGCTTTAACCCTATGAGATTACTTTCGAGATATTTTCATTTTTCATCTCTCTTTACTTCAAATTTTGTTTTGCAGGTAATTTGCATGTATCATATTAGAATATACATCGATTAGTTCAACTTTATAATTATAGCATTATAAAAGAGTAATTATTTTCATCAGATAATTGAATATTCTTTATTATGGATTCATTGATGAGTTTAATCTCTTTTCCCTTGGATGATTATCCATTTGGTCTAGTTTTAGTTAGCTTTGTCATATCAACAATTAGTTACAGGTTGTTCAATTAGTTAGAACTTAGAATTAGTTTATTTCTCATTTCTATCGAATCATGAATTGAATATACTGCAAAGTTACTAATGAGATTCTCTAATTCATCTTATGTCTTTTCTTCCACCTACTTGAATAACAGAAGCTTCTCCACTAAGCTCATGTCCTGCTCCTACAAACTCAGATTTTATCTTGAATCCCTGCCTTTTAGATAACAGTTAACACTCTCTTAGGAGTCTAAAGAGCCATATTAAGTCTTTTTGGCTTTTAAGAGAATGCCTTTTAGATAAAAGTTAACACTCTCTTACGAGTCTAAAGAGCCATATTAAATCTTTTTGGCTTTTAAGAGAAAGCTTTGACACATCAATCTCATCACAATTTTGCAACAAAACTTGATTGAGAGCTCTACACAACCTAAAATCTACTCTTATATATTTCTTTTTTAAACCCCCAAAGAACGTTTTACTGAATCTAAGGTACCAACCAAAGGAGGAATAGAGAAGGGATAATGCAGTGGGAAAACATGAGTTTCCAGAGTCTCAAACCAGATAGAGAGAAGGATAGACATGGATAAAGCTGTATGATAAGTTCAGTTGCTCCAACTCGCCAAGTGCATAAGTAACATGAAATACACAACAAAGAATGCAAAGAGGAAACACTTTTGAGTTAGTCCCATTACTAGGCTTCATCCACAACTAATAATAACACGGATTAACTAACTTCATAACATAAAAGTGAACCGAACCAGAATACAACAATCTACAAGTAAAACATCTATCACATCATCCATTTACCCCTTTGTTTCTTTCCTAAGAATTTTCTTTTCAAAATTTGTGTGCATGGAACTACTTCCTCATCTGCGTGAAGAGTTGAGAAGGTGGTCTTGCAGTAGCTGAACTCCCACCGAATGCAGGGAAGCCACTACCACCACTTTGTTGGCTGCTAAAACCTCCAAAACCACCACCTTCAAAATTTAGCAGAATAGAAAAAATCAAGTCAACAAGTGTATCATTACCATGTTAAGTAACCTATATCAAATATTATAGGTAATATTTCAAATCATTTGAGTCGCACTGTATCTTGTGTACCATGGATAAAAGAGAGAACAATACTCCTCAGTCACTTTCCAAAAGAAAAACACCGTCAAAACAGTTTCATCATTTTTTCACAAGATTCTTCATAATTAAGAATGGACTCACTTCTCTTTGCTGCTTTAAAACTTCACATTTCACTTAAATGTCAATCAAATAGGACTGATTTGGTCGAAATATAGCAGAGTTACATACCTGAAAAGCCTGAACCACCAGCAGTTGGAGCAGCAAATCCACCACCAGCTGCAGCAGCAGCTCCAAATCCACCAGCAGATGTGGCAGCAGCTCCAAATCCACCAGCAGATGTGGCAGCGGCTGCAAATCCACCAGCACCTGTGGCAGCAGCAGCAAATCCACCACTGGGTGCAGCAGAAGCACCAAATCCAACACCACCAGAACTCAGATTGGAAAACCCGCCACCAGTAGAAGAAACTCCAGAAAACCCACTTCCGAAACCACCAGCAGAGCTATTGCTCATAAAACCTCCGCCAAAAGAGCTTGCAGATCCCACACCAGTTCCGGGTATTCCAGCACCAAGCTGCCTTGATTGTCCAAAAGTACCAAGAACCGAACCTAAAGCATGCTGCCCTTGTCCAACCTGAGCCGGCTGGCCAAACCCACTCACTGCTGGAGCCTGACTCGTGGAAGTGAGGCTGAAGCTACCAGGAAAGGCACCAAAATTTGCAGGTGCTGATGGTTGAGGTGGCTGTATTGGTTGAAAACTAAATGACGCTGGTCGAAATAACTCACTGCTTGAAGCTGTACTTGTAAATAAGGAGTTTGCTGGAGATGAAGCTTTATTCGGTGACATAACACCAAATGGATTAGGTTTTGTAGAAACTGGAGTAGCAGCAGATCCAATACCAAACCCAACCAAGTTACCCAGTGCATTCTCCGTCATCTGATTATTCTCAGGAGCTTCCTCTTCCATCTCATCCTCATGGGTGACAACATCTGAACAACCACTCTTCACTGATGGTGGAATGGCAGAACCAGAAAATGGTTGTCCAGGTATAGAATTCAAACCAACATTTGAGACTTGACTTGACTCCCCACGAGGATGGACCTGACTTGCAGATTTCAAACTGGGTGACTGTTCATTTGTGGAATTTGATTGGACCAAAGGTCCAGCTTGCAAGTTAGACACACTGAAAGATACCACAGGCTGTGAAGCTGGATCTTGTGGTGTATCTATCTTCGTACTTAGATTCGCAAGTGAAGCTGGTCTATCGGAATTTGTATCAGCCTTTTTATCAAGTATGGCAACCAAAGGTCGAGACAGGATTGTTGGGGACTCAGACCTTGTACTATCTGAAGAAGGTGTAATGGGTAAGGAGTCCAATTTTTGAGTGCTTGGAAGAGATGAAGACTGTGTCAGAGAAGCTACTGATGATTGAGAGATCTTTTGATTAGAACCTATACTGACTTTAGAAACGGATTCGAATGATGTCCACGTGGATGATATTGGTGACAACATTGGCTCTTGTGAAGAAGACAAAGATGCTGATGGCATGAGTTTTGCATGCGAAGAGGAACTATGTGTTGATTCTTGGGCAGATAATGAAATCTCACTACCTTGGCTTTTATTCAAAACTTCTGAGTGTATAACCTTCGCAGACAGAGTGAAGGCAGAATTAGCAGCAGCAGCAGTTGGTAAAGAATAGTTAAGACTACTGTTAGATTCAAACTGTGTGCTTCCACTAGTCACCGGTGCATTTTTCCAATCTCTGACAGGTTTGGTGATTCCAGGTTTACCATCAGCATTTGAAGTCTCAATTGGAAATTTGATTGGGGCCAATGTCTGTGCAGGAGGACCTGACGAGTTTGGCAGCTGCATTCTGTTCCCTAATTGCTGAATGATCCCTGGTCCACCTGTTTGCACAATATCTTTAAGTGGTATTGTGCTTCTACCTGATCTTGTCGTAGCAAGATTGTGAGTATCTACTAAACCATATTGGCTAGTGACTGCGGTTAACTGTGACTCATGCTGCAGTAAAGATACTGGAGAAATCATCGGTGGTGTTTCAGCTGCATGTCTTGGAAATACATCTGCCCATTGGAAAAAAGAATTTTTAGTGGACTGTTTTGCTGGTATATCATGAAGATCTACATATATTTTAGCAAAATACATTACATCCATTTACTGAACACACATTCAGCATATTTATTGGTTTAGATTGGGAACCTTTGCTTCTAACTTGCTGTGGAGAGGTGGAAGAGGCATTAAAGATATTTGATTGAGCAGTCGCTGATCTCTCGCGCATCCTAGACTGGTGATGTTTCTTATCCAGTGACAAAGATGACTTATTTGAAGTTTCCTTCTGGCGATCTTCTTGAAGAACAATCCTTTTCACAGTTGTTTTGGGAGTTTCGAAGCTTGCCCAATTCTGCCAAAAGGTCAAAAAAGATACTGCAAGTTAAGCTTAAAACAAAATGAATGATAAAACTACCACTTGATTATCTAGCCATGAAAATGCTAAATTCCAAGTATAGTTCTGATGGTACCAATTTAAGGAATGCGACAAGGGAAACTTTAGCTCAAGGAATAAGAAGCTCCACGTCTTTGAAAAATAGGACAACAATATTATTTTCCAATTGGAACAACAATTTGAATAGATGCTTAAGTTTGTCCTCTTAATTGCACGTTCCCAACTACATACTCCACACAAATCTGCATAATTTACTCAATGGATTAACAGTCAGCAAAACATAACTATTTTTACTTTCGTTCTTTACTATGTAATCTAGTATTCAGATTGCCCGACTACTTTTGTCTTTCTTTTGCTTTGCAAAATAATTGTAAGTGCATATACCATTGTACTCGCTAATTGCTGAAAGATGTCACTGACAGTACCTGTCTTTCTTTTTGTTTCAAAATATGTACTCCTTAATCTTTATGTCCCAAATTTATGTGACACACTTTCCTTTTTAGTCGGTCCCAAAAGGAATGACATATTTCCTTATTTGACAGATGTTTGATAACACTTGTCAACATTTTACCCATGTTGGGTCCCACTTATGGTGTACTCTTTTATTAATAATTCATTTATTTGAAGGGTAGTTTTGAAACATATCAAAGTCTTCCCATATTTCTTAAATTCTGTGCCCAGTCAAGCCAAATCTGACTTGTGACAAGTCTGCATGTGTCATTAAATAGGCCACAGCGACCTTGTTACATGTCTTATCATATGCAGTTGACATCCCCCAACTGTTGGGCTAATTCGAAATTCAAAATACAAGTCTAACTAATCATGCAGATAATACCACAAACGGCTGGAAATTAAGGAACTGCCCAACCGCCGTGGCATGTGCACGGCACACGCAGGCAACCTTCAAATCTGGCGCCAAATGCACACTCTGGCTCCCAGCTTCGCGTCTTGCCCACATGCCTGCCTTGGGCATAGGTTCTCCAGTTGTTGTGGGTCAACTTTTCCTCGTTTGACTCCACACGGCAGTCACGCACCTACGACTTAGCCCTCTTCTTTTTCCATCAGTTTGGTTCAACACTCAGATTATCTATGGCATATGAAATCACAACATAAGGCACGTACAAGAACCGCTTCCCAACTTTGTATTTTAACTTGTGCCAAAAAGAAGCACACAAAACTCAGCCTTGCAAAGTTCAGCCAACAAAGCCAAATCTGGCCTGTGACATCAAATAGGCAATAACCGCTTGTCACACGCCAGGCACATGTCTTATCCTCTATGCAGTTGGGGGGTCCCCCAACTTCTAGGCCAATTCATGATACAAGTCTAACTAATCCTGTAGCATAAACGTCTGGAAACTAAAAAACTACCTAACATCCGAAGCATGTGCACGGCACACGTAGGTAGCCTTCAAATCTGGTGCTGAATGCCCACTCCAGCGCCTCGCGCATGCCATGTGTGCAGGTTCTGCACCGCAGAACTTGTAACTGGTACCCAATCCCCATAGTCGTCTGCCTTGCCCAAGTCATAGTCCACACAACTTTGTATTACTCCGGCTGAATCTGTCTGATAGGCTAAAGATACACCCCACCTTCCATGTGAGTTTTCTTAAGTCATTTCATGAAGATGCTAGGGATCCACAGCAAGGTTGGCATCCAGACGTGCCCTCCTGTTGTGCAGTAGCAATATGAGGGAGAGATTGAGAAGATCTTGGATCACCGGACTTTGGGTCATAGCAAGAAGAATCGGCGGATAGAACTTCTGGTTCAATGGAAGGGAAAACCAGTGTGTGATTGTCCAGGTCATAGTCCACAAACCTGTCTCAGACACAACCATAGCCTTGCCTAGAGCAGCCCTTGTCATGCCTTATTCACACCACCGTCAAGGTCTTGTCATGACCTGCCGGCAGTCTTGCCTCAAGTAAACTTGATCTTAACCGAAGTCATTTGGTCATGAGTAGGTTCATCATGTAAATCCCTAGCCATCAAGCTAAGTGTTTAACAAACCTCCCCTACTAAATGAGCTCGTCGTCCTCGACGAGGCAGAATCTATGTACGCTTTGACTTCGTCTTCCACTGCCACAATTATGGTCCTCTCTCCCAAGTAAAATCACACACTGGTTTGCCCACCAGAAATTCTATGCGCTGATTCTTTTTGCTATGACCCAAAGTCTGGTGATCCAAAATCTTCTCAATCTCTTCCTCATATTGCTTCCGCACAACAGGAAGGGCACGTCTGGATGCCGACCTTGCTGGATCCCCAGCATCTTCATGAAATGACTTCAGAAAACTCACATGGAAGGTGGGGTATATCTTTAGCCTATCCGACAGATTCAACCGGAGTCATAGGTGCATGACTTCTTTGTGGCGTTGAACCAGGAAAAGTTGACCCCATAACAACTGGAGAACCTGCGCACAATGCAGGCACATGGGCAAGGCATGAAGCTGGGCGCCAGAGTAGGCATTTTGGCGCCAGATTTGAAGGTCGCCTGCGTGTGCCACGCACATGCATCGACAGTAGGGAGGTTCCGTGATTTCCAGCCGTTTGTGGCATTGTCAGCAAGATAAGTTACACTTGTATTTTGAATTTCAAATTGGCCTCGCAGTTCAGGGATTTCAACTGCATAGGATAAGACGTGTCTGACATGTGACTAAGGTGTTGTGGCCTATATAATGGCACCAACACTGAGTAGTGCACCAAAGAAATACAAAAGCTGATCCATTTTCTTCCCAAATCCGATTCAGCATAATGAAATAAAGGAACTTTCAGTTTACATAGTCATAAACCTTTCCAAGATCTAGCTTGCCAACACTCTTCATACACTTTGCTTCTTTCTCGAATCTACCACTTTGTTTGCCACCAAAGTTGCATCCAAGATCTTGTTACCTTCCATAAAAGTATTTTGTGAAGATGAAACAGACTTATTCAAGACCTTCTTAAGTCTACTAGAAAGCACCTTAGAAACTAATAGGTCTATAATCCCCGATGCTCGTAGCTCCCTCCCATTTAGGGGTAATGCCGATGAATAAAACACTTAAGCTCCTCTCAAACTCCCCTCTTTCCTGGAACTCACTGATGGTCTGTATAATATGCTATTAGCTGTACTCTTTAACAATTTTGGAAAATAGCCAAAGTAAATCCGTCAGGGCCCGGGACCTTGCCTAATACTACACAACTATACAACACAGCTGTGTTAAAATTCACTCCCTCATGTGCACAACAAGTGAAGCAATGAAGTTTTAAAGTAGTCAGATCAGCAATAAATAACAGCAACAACTATTCATATTAAAATATGATGTTTTATGCAATAAAGCAGTGGCCCACCTAAAGGTGTTCCAGGTGTCAAGTTGGAGAAATTTTATCAGCATCTCAAGAGAAGGTTGGAATATTACCCGATCAAGTGAGTCACGGCGTCTCCTAGCTGTCTCTGGTTCAGAGCTCTTCACAGGACTTGGCTTCTTTCTGCTGGATCGTTCTTTAACAGCAAGAAAAACTGATAATTCCTTGTTAAAAGGTGTATTTTCAGCCTTTTCCCTAGCTGGAGACTTGTAAGAAGCACCATCATAGGATAAACCAATTGTTTCAAACAATTCCTTCCTAATATTCTGACCTTTTGCAGGAGAATCTATGCTCAAATCAGTCATTAGTTTCGAGAGAGTTTCAGAAAGCTGCTCTGCTACTGCTAGCTGTGTAGTCATTGTATTACGTAAATTGTGCAAGGACTGAAAATTCCTGAAATGCAAATAGCTCCAGCATTCACCCTAACTTTAATCATTAAAGATGAGAAAAACAAGGTTCTGGTACAGAGGGAATGCAGGTTGGAGAAGCAAATTTGTTCTTCTCACGAAAAGAAAGTTAGAAGCAATACATGCAATGATATTGAAGTGTATGTAAAAAGTAGACAATCATAACTAAGATAGACCTAATTGTGTAGCCAAATAGAGCAGGAGAACACCAATACCTGGGTTGTCCAGGCCTGCTCTGGAAACCTCTTTTACTTGTTTGTATCCCGACAGTGTCACCAAACTTATTCAACTCAAGAGTGTTGAAATGTCTCTCCAATTCAATCAGCTGGCTGGTTAAGCTCTACGAAAAGTAGAAAATCAGAACTGATGAGGAAAACATTAGGAAGGGAAGGAACAAAAGCATTAACATTGATCATTCTGATGGCACCTTATTAACTTCATTTACATGTTGCCTCTTTAACTCCAGCTCAGAACATAATTTCTGGCGATTCCAGAGATTCCAATACCGTTCATCAGTAGCTTGCTTAAATATTTCTTCCATGTATACTTTCCTTGCCATAACTGGAAATAAAAAAATGAAAATAATTATTTTAAAAAAGAGGATACATAATATATCATAATGATGGCATCATTGTCATCAACAATAATAACTACACCTCAGACCCAAATAAGTTGGGATTGACTATATGAATCTCCACTTTTTGTCATTTCATATCATCATCATACTAAATAAAATAAAAGTGAAAAATAAGTTATATATATCATTTTGTTACTAATAAGCGGCCAGAAGCAGGCCGCTGTCCCTCGACACGTCTGCTTCTAGCCAAGGGAAATTCAATACTTTCTCCGTCTCACTTTTCTTTTTAGTCTGTTATATATTCAAAAATTACAAAAAAAATACTATAAATCACAATAATTAACAACTTAAAATATTTAAGAGACATAAAAAAATCGGTTGACTCTCGAAATTTTATCAATGCCACATAAATTGGGACAGAGAGAGTGACATATATTATCTGAAAATGACATAAAAAGTACTATAAATCACAATAATTAACAACTTAAAATATTTAAAACCATACACAATTTGGTTGACTCTCCATATTCCATATGTGTCACATAAATTGATAAATTGGGACATAAGGAGTAACATATATAAGCTTGTGCTGGCAACGTAGTTATAATAATAATAATAATATTAATTCTCTAACAAGTCTTAAACCAATCCTCAACTAGTAGCTATCACTTATATGGTTATTAAATTGAACAGGCAATTCACCTAATGTCTTAGATCACAAGCAGTTTTTTTCAAATAAATGCAGTGATTGTGCTATTGTTATAATGGTTTTTAAGCTCCAACAGCCCAAAAGAGAGGCAACTAGAGACAGAAACAGAAGAGAGACAAAGCAGGGTGCGCAAGAAATAATGGCTGCCCTCGGAACATATCCCTTGTGCTTCCAGATGTACATTCCGAAGCTGATGCAGCAAAACACAAGAATTTCATAAGATAATGTCCTTTGAACATATCTTTTGGCTGATTTGACATTGGCAAAGACCAGTGAGAAATAAGAGAAATGCAAAGAGGATAGTACTAAGAATTAGGACATTGTTGGTAAGAGCCTATTCCATGTAAATATGGGAAATGTTCCGAATGCAAATGATTGTGTAATTAGGAATAGGGATTATTTTCTTTTCTTTTTCATGATTACTAATAAACACAACTTAAATACCAACATGCTTGAGGGAATAATCAAGAAATTCTATTCCCGAATTCTCTTCTATTTTCACGGAGTCTAAGAAAATAAAGATATTTTTTCACATGTGAGACAAATATATGCTAAGTACAAAAATTATCGTTTTAAATAAGAGTGGTGACAGACTAAATAGTTTCCAAAATTGTAAGGTTCAATATTTCAGAGACAAACTAGAAAGGGAAGTGTGTCTCATAAATTGGGACAGAATGAATGTTGTTTAACTTAGTTAGAGTCCCACAATCGTTGAAACATGAATGTATTCTATTTGGTTTTGGACAATTCTCACCGCATGTTGGTCTTGGAATTGAGTTAGATCTAAAGTCGACTTTCATTAACACAATACAAGAATTGGACCCATCCTGATCTTGGTTTACCTAATACGGTCCTAATTATGTTATTCATACTCCAAATGTCCCGCCATGGGCACATGCAAGAGTTGTAACAATCCAATATTGATTAAGGGTATACTTTGTAGCCTTTTTGCATAGTCTTTAAACAAACACCTTCTCAGGGGCTACCTTAGGAGGTTGAGAGATAGATCCAAAATCCACTTTAGTGGTTGAGAACCTAGTGGTCAATGAAGTGGTTGAGAACCCTGAGATCTCAGGTTCAAAACTCAGTGGAGACGAAAAACACTAAGTGATTCTTCCCTTCTGTCCTAGCCTTGGTGGACAGAGTTACTTGGTACCCGTGCTAGTGGGAGGTAGCAAGTATCCCGTGGAATTAGTCGAGGTGTGTGAAAACTGGCCTGGACACCACGGTCATCAAAAGAAGTCTAGATTGACCCAACTCATCTTTACCCAATAAACTTTCAACCGGTTGAGTCATAATTGTTTATCAACTCTCCTCATTTTTACTTGCCCGCACAATCCACCTATTTGACACCCCTCTCTAAGGGTATCTCCAACCCATAGCACCAAATTATACACTAAAATAGTGTCAACTCCAACCCACTACATTAAATTTCACTAAAACGAATATTCTTTTATATTCTTCTCTCTGTTCAGTATTATATTATTATTTTATATTTCATTATTTCATAAAACAAATATTTTCTTCTTATTTTCACATTTTCACCCAATATAATTCACATTCTTTTCTAACACAATCATTTAATATAAAATTATTTGACATTACAATTTTTTTTTAAATAATATAAATTGATAGCAAATGTTATACATTATACATATTAATGGATAATATGAATAAAAGTGAAATCATTGATGAAATACAATTAAATAAATATTGCATAATTATAAAATTTATTTTGTTTTCTACATAAATATTCAACATCCAAGATTAGTACGTCGCTCTCATAAATGCTCTATTAATGCACTACGAAATTCAAAATGAGCATATTTGCCCTTAGTTTTTTTGTGTCGAGTTAAAAATTGTTCAAATCGATAATTTCTACCGTTGGAGTTGGACTTTCCCACGCATCTTGAATTGGTGCATTAAGATCACATTCATCCGCAATTATCATGTTGTGCAGTATAATGTACTAAATTTAAGATTTGAAATAAATATTATAAAGATATTACATAAAAAATAATTAAGTATACTAGGGACTTATAATAATAAAATAATGAAAAAGTGATTTAGTATTGATGAAGACACTATTCACACAGTGTTGGGTTGGACCCCAAAACATTAAATTTTACACCAAAATAGGATTTGGTATAAAAAATAGTGTTGGGTTGGAGATGGTCTAAGGTAACTAAACTTGGTGAATGAAGGGTTTTAGGGCATAAAAATAATCTCAGTTTGCACAAAGAATTTGAGTCATTAAAGAAAATTTACGTCTCATTATCATTTATATTATATTTAGGGGGGATATAAGGTTCTTGGACTCTTGCAGTTTGCTAAACTAATACAACTGGTTGTTTAAGTTAACCAGGACCAAAACTAATACAATTGAGTTCTTGGATAGAACTAATGGCCACATTGACAAATAAAAGCACAAAAGTACTATATTAGGTAGAAATTCAAGGCTGAAATACACAAGTACTACGAAATCAACAACTACATCTAAGGACTCTCCAAACTCACAGAGGAAACTACGATATCTCAACTGCCTCAACAAACTACTAGAGCCTCCAATTTAATTTTAGAAATTTACTAACGGATAATGTTATATGATGACTTTCAAGAAAAATACTCTTTAACCTTCACCATATTTGGTTATTTTAAATTGTTGAAATCACCTATCTAAAGTATTTTGCATCAGATGTGGGAAAAGAACCTTCGGTGACATTCTGAGAGACGCAAAATGGAAGAAAGTTGAAATTTTGGTTTACAATAATTAGGTTTTAGTTCAAAGACGTGGGTCTATTTAGATTGGATTACTCCAACCCGCAAATTCCGCGCCGGCTTAATGTTTTATTAATATTGTTATAACCAGCTACCACCAGCCCCCAGCCCTCCCCATCCCGCATTTATATTTCCCCACAGCCGCCCTGCATTGCCCTAACTCGCCCCTCTCCGACCCATTGCCATCCCTAGTCAAGATTTTCAAATTCTCAAACAGTTAGATTTCACAGTTTCTCACCCTGTGCATCAAGAATGCACGATTTCTTTAGACTGTAATATTGATGCATTCTCCTTTTTTGCCTGGCTGATTTATGGAGAGTGGCAATACATGACCTCATATTCTCATACAAGGTATATAAAAAAAGACATTGTTCTGCAAACACACCAAACTTTCAGAATTATATCATCTCTGATTTCTGTTTTTTCTAGAAGTTCCCTCTAACTTACCAACAGAAAAGCAGTACCTTTTCTCCGGAGGAAGAAAATAAGGAGCAAAAACTCCACATGAAATTTGATCTTTTAATGTAAACAATAATCTTCAGAATATTACCTTGGCAAATAAGGTTAAGACTGAAAATACGAGGGAGAACTGATAAATAAAAAGAAAGGAGGTATTCTGCATGGTGGAGCATGTGGGTTTTTCGAAACCAAACCCTACTTCATTAACATTCCTAACTAGTTTAAATAATGATGCCTTTTTTTTTCTTTTTTTTTAAGAAAAATTATGATATGTATAGTGCTTACATAAGTCTAGATAAAGCATTTAAAATAGCTGGCCGAGAAATTAAGACACCAAGATCAAAATCTCAACCACATTCAACTCATACAAATACGAGTCTCAAAGATGGACTGCAGCATTTTGTGCCCCACTACAGTGGCTAATCGGTCAATTTTAGCCAAGCTGAGATCCTTAACAAAGACAAAGCTTTCAAGAAGCCTGCTCTAACGGTTTCTTCCTACATAACCCACCTAGCAAAGACAGGAATAGAACAACAACATACCCAGTGAAATCCCACTAATTCAATGCTTGCAAACAAGCATGACAGAATTTATCTCTACATAATCCGACCAGCATTGATAAAGCATGGAAGAGAATATACATCTGACTTATAGAGGGAATACCTAAGCACAAGAAATTAGATCCTGGAAAACCCTTCGTGGACGCATGGCAAAAAATCTCGCATACCATTACAATTATCAAACTTGTGATTTGCAAATTTGATGGCACCAATTGACCTTTTCCTCCACAACTTGAGGCAAAATCTGTCTATACTTCAACTGAATTTGGTTCTTCTATCCTAAGTTGTTCGGACTCTTCACTTTTGGTGCTACGCCTGTGCCGACACAACGTGGGTGTGGGATCTGTGTCCAGATTTGGTCAACCGAATTCGGTACTTTGACCAAAATCGACGGAGAAATCTGGCACAGATGCAATGAATTTTGTAATTAAAATAAACTACGGTGAAATTGAAGAAATTGGGATAGCATGTATATAGAAATTTTTTAGTCAGTACTTTTCCTTTTATCACCTTATGGGATTCTCTTCTATTTTTTCCACGGAATACCTTGTAAGTTTTCCACGTAATGTCTCATAATTTAGTCATATAACTCTATTTTAGATACTTGAATTATTTTTAGCCAAATCCCTGCACCTGCATACGTACCTGGATCCATACCCCTAAATCTTAAAATTTAGATCATCAATGATCTCACCTCTAGATCTGCACCAGTATTAGACATGAGTCCGAGCAATTTAGCTTCTATCCACTCAGTCACAGACATGGCATGAAGCAAGAAGAAAGTCCGCATAAGACAGCGACTTACCAACTTTATGAGGTGTAATTTGAAATGTAAAGATGACAATTCACAATTTTTTAGTAGTGTGACACTTCATTTCCAGATCTTGGAATGATTGAACACACAATAGGAGTAAGAAGAACGTTTTATTAATTTGTCTTGTTAATGCTTCATCAATTCTTTGTCGTGATTCTGATGTCTACATCAAATAAATGATTAACAATAAATAGGAGAACATGGGAATAACAAGTCAGCCTATTTAATTTAGTGGACAGGATCAGGGATATATACCTTGTACTGTCTTATCAAGGAGAAGCTGGACCTCCCCAAGTTGCTTATCCATTACTGCCTGCAATTAGAAAAGAATAATTCTAAAACTCATGCAGCTGTAATTCTGGTAGGAAGCGAAAATACACAGACAATCCGTCCATTTATTGTACAGAGGCTTCTAAAACTTTTTCCAATTGACGAAGATTCAGCTCAACTTGGATAATGACTAGCGCTTGCTGATTGACAAAACACGAAACTCAAATAACAAGAAGATGCACTCCAGAACAATTGCCTTCTTTCTTGCTAAAAAAAAAAAAAGAGGAAGAAGAGTTTGAAATTAGACAAATCCTTCACCACAGGTATCTCAAATTTGGTTTTATGGGCTTCAATTCTTTTCATATGCTCCTTTTTCCTGTTTTAGAGACTATTAGGGAGAATATCAAGGGAAAAGAAAACACCCAAGGAGGAAGTAAAGGAGTAAGAAGAGATAAACTTCTATGGAGACGGGAAGGAGATGCATAACCACAATATCAAGAGAATTTCCACAACATATTGATTAAAGTAGTAGTCCTCATCCATTTGTGACTTATTCAATTCCTTTGCAACCATACTAAGTGTTCTTTTCTTCCCAAAACTTGACTTGTTTCCTATTTTATAGCTGGAACTAATTTTTTATGACCATAATCTTTTGAAAGAATGTTCAATATGTTTCAATTTGGACATTGGTTATTGGTACAGGTTGTAATTCTGCTCTTTATATAGCAGTTATGTTTTACCAAAAAATGGATCTCCAAAATGAGGACCAATCGTTGATTGAATACCCTTGAGAGTTGACAAGGCAAGCTTATCAGTACAAATTTTGCAACTAGTTAAAAGAGATTTTGAACAGTACATTAACAGAACCTTTAGAAATTCTGTTTTCTGTGAGCAAAACATCTCTGAGGAAATTTCTACAAATTCAGAAAATGCACATATCTAGACTGCCAACGTACAGAGTCCAGAATTTTGTGTAATTAAGCTTTCGATAGCAATAATAGAGCATGAGCAACAAGCACCTTCAACCTAGCATCAACTTTTACCAACTAGGCAACAACAGAGTTTTCATGAAACAAGGTTCTAAGTGTGGATAGAAATTACAAGCAAGCAAGCAAGATCATCAACTACTACAAAGCAACAGTAGCAGTGCCTTCTACTGATCTTAAGCCAGAGTTCCAGGTTCAATCCAGTTTAGGACTTTCATGATTATATCTTATTGGATGAAGTACTTGATTTTTGAGATGTATGCAACTAATAGCAAGATTAACAAAAAAGCTTTATGTTAAGTGAATAAACCACCCACAAGTTACTCATGAAAAAAATAATAAAGGGGAATTACAGGAAAAAACAGCAAGCCAGGGGGAATAGGAAGGATTGGCATTAAGAAACATGGCATCATACCAGATATCAGATGAGATAGAGAATGAATATGAAAGCTTACTCTCCATATCCTGCATTTCTCTGAAACACTTTCTATACCTTCCTCCAATGCCAAAACTGAACTGCTGTGAACACGGATGGAAGCATCTCTAAACCCACCTTCACCTTCTATACCTTCTAGAAGACCATCCAATTTCCTGGCCATCTCTTCAACCTTGAGGGAAATGAAGAATATGACATGATTAAGCATGTTCCAGTACCTTGTTGAAAAGGTTCAGATAAACTACTTCATAAATATAAGCAATTTCAAGTATACTCATCAGATCAACAACTACATATCTAGTGTATTCAGAAAATGCATCCCACCATGTAAATCCGAGAAACTACACAGGATATAATATTAAATTCTCATGATAAAAAAACACAATTGGGAAGACGCAAATTAATCATAGGAGGAGCATATGCTAGCATATACGAAGATCCAGGTTCAATTGACAATATATTAATTGTTTCAATTATGCATAACCAATTAGTAAAACTATATTGGCAGAAATTGAGGAAACTCGCTTACTGCTAAAAGTAGAGAAATTAACAAATCCTATCACACCAAAAGGACTGACTGAAAAAAATGGGTCAGGGAGGAGACTTCCCATAATAGATAAAAGAATGCATTTAAGATTCCAACAAAAATGATGATAAATGAAAAAGATACTGAAGAAAAAGAGAGCATGTTGATATGTTGATACAGGATACAAGACACACAAGCACACTCTACCTTTACATTTCATCCAAGATAAAACTTACGTCATGGAATTGCTTTAATGGAGTTCCTTCACTTGTCTCCCTGGTGAAATGCAGCTTCGAGGGCTCCGACAGAAAACCTTTCTGTGATTGCAACATTGAGCCTGGAAAAGCAGGTGATGATCCAATACTCCCTGCTCCCGCCATGGCTCTTTGCTTGTAAGAACTGATTGATACTGAAGTTCCAGCTTTCTCATTTGCGCTAGAAGAATTTTTATCAGGAGAATCAAAATTTCTTCTTGGAACACCACTGAATGGTGTGGATGCAAGTGTTTCATCACTTTTTGAAGAAATGTGAAGTTTGCTTGACTGTGATGAAGCAGTAGAAAAACCTGTTGACATTATCTTTACAGGTAACTCCATGACACCGCCAGTTCCAGCACTTGGCCCAATTGAACGAATGGAAAAATTACCTAAGGAACTTCCTGAGAAAGAAATTGTACCAGGTTTAACTTCAGCTACTTTTTCAGTTTCTTGTGTCCTAAAATTATTCACACCTCCAGCATCCACAGACACAAATGTTTTGGATGCAGACTGCATCAAATTTGCACCTTGGTTCTGCAAAAAGTAGAAGAATGTTCAGACTCTGCCAAGATTAATTATCATAGAAGATATCTTTGCTTCTTGTTGCTTATAGCTTTCCCACTAATGAGAGAGGTTTGCTTACCTGATTTGTGGTTTTAATCGCTTCTTCTGAGCTAAATTTCTCTGCAACGGATGATTGAGCACTTGTGGAAAGAATTTTGTGACCTCTGTCTATTTCATGGGGTTGCAGTCCTGAATCTACTTGGTTGATTTGCTTCCTAGCACTGGAAGATTCAACTAGCAAATCTTGTGATGATGCCACTATATAACTCTTGTTTTTCTCTTCAAAATCAGTAGATTGGGGTGACACTGAAGCAGCAGTAGCACTACAAAGACATTTAAATTCATTCATAGCCTTCAGAAAAGATTATCAACGTCGGGCATAGAAATCAGTTCAAACCATTGAAAAATAACCTCATATAGGTTCAAATAGCTGGGGAATTACCTAGCAAAATGAAAAATGGAAAGCCTTCCATCATTGGTAAGACAAAGGAGAAGGCAACATGGTGAAACTTCTTTTTCTTCTTCACCAAGCAATAGTTTAATTTCCCCATTTTGGGAAACTTTGTCGATGGCAAGTCCCAATATCAAGATATCATCACCAATGTCTGAAACCAAGACAAAATATTGTAGTATTTTAGGAAAACTCGAATAAAGAAAGAAGCAAACGGATTTTGACAAGCATAACAAAGCAATCTTATACAAGATAAGGTAAAACTGAAAGAAAGCTTAGATCACCATGAGCCTCAATCTTTGGAGACCAATTATCATTCAAAATTTCAATAATTGCAGCTTCATTTTTTGTATCACCAACTGACCATCCAAACAGCAGTATGTGCTGATCCAAATTCTTCCTATTAGCCACAAATGCCAGCTGACTGTAATTGAATAGCAAAGAAGACTTGATCAAGAATCCCCTTTTGCAGAAGGTGGAAAAGAAAATTGAAAAGTGATATACATTAGTCAGCAATCAACAGAAGACAATGGAAAGTGACATTCAAGTATAAGATAACATTTACAAAGATGAGATAACTGAATATAAACACTGTGAATTGAAAAGAAAATTGAAAAGTGATTTACATTACTCAGCGAACAACAAAAACACTGGAAAGTCAAATTTGAAAGGAACACTTCAATAAAATCCAGATGCAGAAAACCTATCAATTATCATAAAGGCAAAGTAACGATACATACTGTTGATCCAAATAGCTCGAGAAGAGATGAGGTCCACTACATGAAGGAACTGCATCGTAACGGAAGTCAAGAAATACATCCCTAAAAGACCTTACAACTGGCTTAGCTGAAGGCTGCAAAGGGGAAAAAATAACTTAACCGAAAAAGAAGAAACATAGCAAGTAAGCATGTAATAAATTGTTTATGGTACAAGCATAAGAGATCATTCTAACAATTCAATGAAAGCCTAAAGGAAACAAATCTCAAGATTAAAATACACCCCTTCACTCCGACAGAAACTGTTACCAGATCGAGATATGTGATTTTGCCTGAAGGAAACAAATCTTAATCATTAACTCCCTCTGGGGTATTTTCTATCAACTATAGTAGCACTTGAGGGTGGAGATTAAGAGCATCAACACCACATGGTCTCGACTGTCAAGGTCATCGCCAAGTGTCTGATCTTCGAACCTAAGTTGCTGCAGATGTGTCTGCATGTGAACTCTCTTGCTCTTCTAAACAACTAAGAGTTTTGTGTGTTCTTTTTCTTATGTATCTTCTTTAAGCAGGGGAGCATCTGGAATCCTGTTTTAGCTTCCTGTTTTCTCTTTGTACTTGCTTCATTTGTCAAACCTTTTTGCTTTTAAACACTCCCAGTATAGATGGGCAATACTACAAACAAAAAACTCATGATCAATGATCATAAACTAAAGTTTTAGGTGGCATGGTCCGACCTTGTTGTAACCTTACCGTTCTAGCAATGGACATATTTGAACTTGAAATCATGTCAGGAAAAGGCCGCAGCTATGCCAGGATTTTCTAGGACAACTAATGTCTAGTATAGGAAAAGGCTATTTAATGTTTCAGCAAAAATAGCATATAACCTTGAGATCTTCAGAATTTTTGGAAAGCTCTGTAATGCTCACCATTCTCTCCAAATTTCTCAGATATATATAAAATGAAAGTGTTGTGAATTGATGGAGGAGCACAAGAACAATTTTTTTTTTTTGATAATCGAGAAATCCGTCTGGGCCCGCCCCTCTACCCTTCTCCACTTAAATACCAGGCTTCGCTTTGCATGGTGTGGTGCTTGAACCTGCGACCTAAGCCACAAATCCTCCACCTTTTGCCACTTGAGCTAGGCCTTGGGGGCAGAAGCACAAGAACAATTTCAAAAGCAAATTAATCATGGAATTACTACCCTTTTTTTATACTCGTGGTGTCAAGAGCCTGTGTGCACCTCAACTAATTTCACGGGGTACCTGCTACTTCCCACCAAAACAGATACAGCGTAACTATGTCCATCAAGCAGATGAAAGAAATCACCTAGTGATTTTTTGCCTCCGTTAAGATTTAAATGGATGTTTTCTACCTAATTTTATTATATAAAACTCCTCCATCAGCACACAGCTAAAAAATAAATATAATACCAACACCATCAAGGCATTAAAATACTAGAACCCAAGTGTAGAGCATAAAATGGGACAAGCCCTCTTTTAAAAGACATCTTTGCTCCAGTTTCAAAAAAAAAATATCAGTCTCAGTTTCAAAAAAAAAAGCAATTTTGCTCATCTATCTGAAGCAGCAACAGCACACACACTGCTCATAGGCCTTCTTCACTGTATCACCCCAAGTTGACAATATAACAGGCCTCATAGGAAAAAGCTCATCTAACCAATTACTTTTTTCTTATAGGTACTCATCTAGCCAATTACATAAGAGATATTTTGACAAATCTCTCACCTTGGATTTCTAAAAATGTACCACATGTCAGACGCATACTATAACAAACTCTTCTACTAAAGAACGTACATCAAAATATGAACAATGAAATACAACAGTAACTCCAATTGATTCTCTGCAATTTCAATCATCCACTTACATTAGTTATTCTTCCATTCTCACTTGTGATGACTTGCACCGCATAATTTTCCTCCTCTTCATTGTCATCATTAACTTGAAGACATCCAATTATAATACAATCAGGACGAATCCATCTGACAACATCCACTAATTGAAACAACAGTCAGTTAACGTATAATACATCTACAGGTTAATGGATATGAAAATTTGACTAACTGATGCTGAATTGGCAGAAATTCATTCGCAACAAACAAGAAGCGGAGGCTTTTCAACCATTTTGAAATTTTAGTCAGTTTGAAGTTAGAAAGGCGAGACTCTGAGAGATGCTATACCAAGCATGGGTGTGGCAAAAGCCCTAAGGCGCAAGGCATAAACCCCAAAAATATTAACTCTATAAGAACAATACAAAAATGTGAAAAGACATTACAAATAGTAAAAATTCAAAACACTGCAGACAGTACAGGAAATATAATATATATTTATTACAATAGTAGCAATATAATTATGAACAATACAGAAGTAACAAACCGTCATGAAAGATAAGTAAATAAACATCATAACAGCATAAATGGCACAAGATTTTAGAACATCAATAGCACTACCTAGCTTGTGATTTAAAATATTCTACACACCTCCCTTATTTTGACTCTTCAGGGACAAAATATTTAGCCTACTCATTAGCTATTTCAAAAATTTAGTTATTTGACTAATCTTCCCTTCTTTAGTTTTTTTTAAAGTTTACTCCACATGTAATAATTAAATTCTATGAATGTTTTCTTTTACCCAAAATACCTCTTTTTTTTCAAAAAGCTGTCATTAAAGGATGATCCTAATGATTCCTCTTAAGCTATTTTCACTGCAGAAATTACTATTCCTCCACTTCTTTGTAGATGAAAACATAAAGAACTAAAAGATGAAGAATCCAGCAATCTTCATGAAGATATGTTAGCTCAAGAGGAGAGGATTGCCCAAAGACCATATAAGGTGACCACCCATCCCTTTTTCATTTGATGTAGGACTCTTCAACAGTGAAGTGTTTCACGCATGTAGACACACCTCACAGAAGTTCCAATTCAAAACTACCCCATTTTTGGATTTGTATTGATGGAGGTAGCAATGGACAGAATGGATATTTCTTTCTTTTTCAAACAAGTCCAACATTTTAACATATAAATAGACAACTTTAACCAAACACAGGTTAGCTCTCACCTAGATCAGAAATTTATATGGCAATAGCAGATCTACAAAGCTAGAAATCTAGAGAAACTAGAACCTCATTACAAAAGCACTATAGGGGTGTCAAAATGAGCCCAAATATAGGTAACCCATCCAACCCGCCAAGAATTCTATGGGATCAAGTTAATTTGAATTGGGTTCAATCTCAACCCATTCAAGTCTTAACCCATTTTTAAAGAATCTTTAATTGAGTCCAATTTAATATCCAATTTCAATCCATTATAAGACTCTTTATTTGCATTAATGTAATGTATGTTCTCATATTGAAGGTATGAATTACTATCTATTTTATATCTTCTAGGATTTATCAATCCATTATTTTTGTTATTTTCTTGAGTTGAAATTCAAATTGTGATTATAAAAGTTAAATAACAATATGTCAAAATTATTGAGATTAAGCTGGTCAAATTGGCCAGGTCATAACCCAACCAGATATTTAGCCCATTTGAGCCCAACCCAGTTGAGCCCAAAGTAAACTTGGGCGGGTCATGACCTAACCCAATTTCTATTTCAACCCATTTTAATATCTCCAATTTCAACCCAATCCGCCCACTTGACACCCCTAAAGCATTATATCTATTTAGCAAAATTAAATAGTTTTCAGATGAACAATTGACATTGCTCATCTCACAACCTAAACCACTAGAAAGATTTTTTCTGTATTCACTTATATCTCCCTGCAGATGTTTCTTACCTAATTCTTTTTAAATAGAAGAAGCTAAAAAGCAACATAATAGCATACAATTGACATCGCTCATCTCACAACCTAAACCACTAGAAAGATTCTTTCTGTATTCACTTGTATCTCCCTGCAGATGTTTCTTACCTAATTCTTTTTAAATAGAAGAAGCTAAAAAGCAACATAATAGCAGAAGCTTACTACTGAAACCTATTAAGCAAGAGCATTATACAAGAATTGGATGCATAAATTAAAACTTGAAAAGATTTCGTTTGTACTTAACTCACTGAAATACCCTGAAATAACATGCCAAAAGCACAAAAATATAATATACCTTTGATAACGTATTTGGCATTAAGATCATCAAGCAGCGACTTAAATGATAGTAATATGCTGAACTTCTCCTCAAACTTTGATGATAGAATGCTAACCAAATTCTTCCTTGTTATGGCAATAAACTCACCATCCGGACTCCACCCAACTATACAACATAATGAAGCTAAATAAGTACAAGCTCAATACACATAAAATTCAATAGATGTAACTTGTAAATCAGATCATGAAGTAGTTAAAAGTTTGAAATTATAGCTTATCAAGCATATTCCCCTGCCTCCTAAAAGCAAAAAAGAGAACACCCATCAGTCACTTCATAATTCTTGCTCTATACTGCCTGATAACTACAGAGAAAGGTGATTGAAGCTACTGCTGCAGAGAAAGAAAAAAAACACTCCCTATGTCACAATTTATGCAGCAGTATTTGACTGGGTATGATGTTTAAGAGTGAAAGAAAGATTTTTGGAACTTGTATCTAAAAGAAGTCATAGACATTTGTGTGACTATAATCATTTTATTGATGGTAAAATGGGAAATTTAAAGTAAACTATTTCTAAATAAGGAAGTTCAACATTTTTTAAGGACAGACTAAAAGAGAATATATGCAATATATATTGGGACAGAGGAGTATAAAAAGGGCAAAACACATAAACGATCACTTGAAGTTGCCACCACTTTTCATTTAGACACCTCAACTAAGGCATTTACCTATTAGACACTTCAATCTTAGTCAACGTGTGATCCAGCTAATTACATTATTCAACACGGTAAAACAAGAAAAGTTTTAAACTGAATCTCAATGTCACTAATCAATAAAAATTTACGTGTTTTGACCCAATAAAAGAGTCACATTTGCAGGCAAGGGAGTAAAGAAAATCTAATGGAAAAAATTAAGATGACATGATCAAATCATAAGGAGGTGTGTCGAAAAGCGAAAAGGTTAGACCGGAGAGTAAGAAATCAATATAGTCATCTAGCCAACATTGAGAATCTATTGATGACTCTTCCATTTAAAGAAGACCAGAATCGGTGGGGTGTAGATGATGGAACCATTAGGGTGGAGTGAGTGAAGAAGAAAGAAGACGAGATGAAAAACACTCTCCACATCCCAATCATTTCAGATGCCTTCTGAAGTGCAGATTCCATGCTTGACCAGTCCACATTTGTAATCATGACTACTTGCCTTGTAATTTTTGTTTGGTTGCCAGCATACCCATACAACTTTACCATTCTCAAAAAAAAAAAAACATCTTCCATAGCATATCTTCACTAGATGTAACTTACATAGCCACTTCATCATCAAACTCTAATTTTGCTTCTTTAAATTTCTGATCCCCATATCTTATTTTCCCTTGCACACTGTTAATTCCACCCATTTAACCAGGTGGAATTTCTTCTTATATTCACTACCCTGCTACAGAAAATTCCTTCTCACTGCATCCAGCCTCTTGATCACACTAGCAGGAACTAGAAAAATGGACATCATGTAGGAGGGAAGTCCATCCAGTACACTGTTTATAAGAGTCAACCTACCTCCGCTAGATAAATATTGACTCTTCCAATTTGAGCTTCTTTTCACATTTCTCCCCCACTCCATTCAAATCCCTTTTTGATTTGCTTTTGGCACCCACGGGCATGCCAAGGTAAATGGTTGGAGGTTCACCTATTTTACCACCTAATTTCTCTGCCAAGAACTCCAATTGAGTTACTTCATTATGGGGTATATGAAACTCTTTCCCAGTTAATGTGGAGTCCAATCACTGCTTCAAAAATGATGAATATCACCCTCAGCATCAGAATTTGTTCCTACTCTGCTTCACAAAAAACTAAAGCGTCATCTGCATACTGGAGATGTGTTATCTCCTGACTGTCTTCCACACCTGCTTGGAATCCTTTTATCCAACCCCTTAATTTTGTTGTGTTAAGCATGTTGCTCATTCCTTCCATTGCTAAATAAACAGGAAAGGAGATAGGGGATCTCCCTGCCTTAGTCCCCTCTGAGAAGAAAAAAAATCATTTGGAGTCCTGTTGATTAAAACTGAGAACCTCACAGTGCTGATGCAATGTTTGATCCACATCATCCATCTTGTGCCAAACCCCTTCTTTGCAGCATGTGAATGAGAAAGTTCCAGTTCAAGTGATCATATGTTTTCTGGATATCCAGTTTGCATAAGATACCTGGCTTTAGGCTTTTGTCTCCTTTCCACACAATCATTGGCAGTTAGGATTGCATCCATAATATCCCTTCCCTGGATAAATCGCATCTGCTGTCCTCTAGTCTGTGAATGGCCTACTGAACCTCTCTGACCGTAGTTTAGCAATGATCTTATAGACTCCCCCAATTAGGCTAATGGGTCTAATATTATTTAGCTCCACTGCTCCCAGCTTCTTGGGAATTAAAGCCACAAAGGCTGCATTTATGCTTTTTTTCAAAGAAACCTGTTACATGAAAATTCTTGATTGCAGCAACCGAATTTCCCCTGATGTTTCTGACTATCATCAAACAAAGTTTCTCTGATAAGAATTTTAATTGTAACTAAAACCTAGTGATGTGGTGACATGAAGTGCTAACTGACTGAATCAATTAGAGTCAAAAACGAAAACAAAAACTTATTTTTAGGCCAGAGGACTCATTCAACCTAATAGACAATTGTGAAGTGTGATCTGATGGAAAGAAGAAGAATTTTGTTAGTAGACCAACGGTTGACAACAACAATATGTTCTTGATATGAAAAATGGAAAAATTACAGAAATCCCACCTTTTAGTTTACTTTTACCATTATTCCCTATAAGTTTTACAAATCTCCAAAATCCCTCATTTTCGCGCATCAGATTAATGTATCTCGCGCATCAGATTAATGTATCAGCGCATTAGATTAGTGTATTTCTGTAATTTGCCCATGAAAAATCCTCATTTTAGCACTTCATAAGAATGAGCACGATATGCATTCGTGGAGAAAATACAATCAACTAAATGAGTACAACGCATTACAAAGTTTCAGCATATACAAAGGGTTCATTAGAACTTCTTTATGTTTTTGGACATTTTATTTTTAAGAAGTTACTTTTTTATGTTTTTTGATAGGCAAAGTTCATTAGAATATAATTGGTGTGGCCAGGGGGAGATGTCACTGATTACACCTGAACACAGCCAAGATGCAGGTTGGCCGTACATTGCTAACAAGATATTGGAATTAATAGAGAATGAGTCCAGCAAAGGTAAGGCCCCGCCCTTCAACCAGGTGAATAAGAGTTACAAAAAGATAGCAACAGCGGGAAAATGGGCAAAGTTGAAGCAAACATTTTGTTAAGTACAAAGTTTGACAAACATAGATTTATTGGTGGAAAATATATCGAATCTTAAATCCCTGATTGACAGTGATCCAAAGATGAACTCAACTGGGAAGTTCCAACAAGAACTAAAAGCCCATTTGGACATGATTTGATTTCAAATATCAGTGATTTGAAATCATGTTAATTTGAAGTTGAAATTTTATTTGGTCATGCAAATTTGGATTTCTTAAGTTGTATTTTTCCCCATAAACATAAAAGACCTACAATTTTGAAGATATTAAGAGTTTTTTGGATGGGATTATAGCTTTTGGTTTATTTTTTACTTAAGTGCTTAAAAGCACTTCTTTATTCTAGCCAAATACTACAAAAGTGCTTAAAAGCTATTTTGTCTTAAAAGCACCTAAAATAAGTCGATCCAAACCGTCTCTATAACTTCCCCAACTCTTATACAATCTTATCAAAGGAGCAGATTATAGTTCATAAATTAGGTATAGGAATATCTTCATGTTCCTTTTATAAATAAATGCTTGCGATTACATGTTATTAAAACTTTAAAGGGAAAAAGGACGAATTTACCCCCGAACTTTGATAAATGGTACGTCTATGCCCTCCGTTATACTTTGCGTTCACATACACCCCTGCCGTCCAATTATTGGTACACACATGCCCCTCTCACTAACGGATCCCTCATTTTGTACACGTGTCTTAATCCTAATCAACTACCCGTTTGACCATTCTTTTAACCCATAAACCCACAACCCGCGCCATAAACCCAATAATCCGCCCAATGACCCGTTTAACCCACCCAATACCCCATTACCAACACATATATTAACCAATTTTCTGCACTGGACTCCTTCATGGAGATATATTTTCCCCCAACTTCAATATACAGTGGTGAAGGAATAAACGCCGACAAACTGCATCAAATATATTTTTTTAGAAATACATGGATCTGAAAAAACAAAAACAACTTCAAATCATGTAAAAAATTCATAAATTTTAGCTTATTAGATTTCAGCTCAACAAAACTTAATGGAATGTCGAGAAAATCAGATGATTTCTTCAATTTTTTCACAGATTTACGCATAATTTAATACAACAAAAATTCAAGCTTCAAAAAAACGATGGAATCGTCCGACGAACCCCTCCCCCCTTGCCTGTCATAACCGTACAATCTGAAACCACCTTCGAGTCGAGACTGGTCAAGTTCCTCCGCAGTGCGCTCGCGAGGATCGGTGGGGTGCATCAAGACTTCCTCCGGTGTCAGGCCTTTGGTTGCCGCAGCGGCGGCAGGTTGAGACTGCTTAGCAGCGCTATAAGTGTTGAACTCCTGAATGGGTAGGGTTTATGGCTTCTTCTTCTTCGTTTTGGTGGTGGTGGCAGCGGCCAAATATGGAAAATCGGCAAGGCCACCGGCACTGCCGCTATTGGAGTGATTTTCAACTGACTCTTCCTTTGGAATGTTTAATTAACTTAGATATTTTAGAGGGAATCGGGTGGGTTATTGGGTTTATGGGGCGGGTTGTGGGTTTATGTGTTAAAAAAATGGTCAAACAGGTAGTTAATTAGGATTAAGACACGTGTACAAAATGAGGGGTCCGTTAGTGAGAGGGGCATGTGTGTACCGATAATTGGACGGCAGGGGCTTATGTGGACGCAAAGTATAACGGAGGGTATAGACGTACCATTTATCAAAGTTCGGGGGTAAATTCGTCCTTTTTCCCAACTTTAAATACACATAATATTACAAAGATCCACTAGTCAACCATAGTAGTAACTAGCTATTCTTTAATATAATCCTTACACATGGAACGGATAACCTCTTCACATCGAGCATGAGTTTTTCTTTTTGCAAAATTTAAAACGATGGTGTCTTTTTACAAAATATAAACTTTATAATCAACTTTTACATTTAAAAAATTGAAATCGCAACCTAGAATTTAATTCTACTATTTGGAGACTTCAGGATTTGACACTGAAGTTGAAATTTGTGCAGATTTCATTAAAAAAATGTTATTTCGAATCAAAATTTGAAATCAGGATCCCAAATCCTATGGCCAAAGGCCTGTCCTACTAGGTGACAAATATGAATATGTAATTCCCACTTGAGCTTCAATCTAGAGCTAAAGCAAAAAAAAAAAAAGATGTCTGAAATGATATTGGAAGTATCAAGAACGTTTTCTAGATTGGTGGTAACTGTGAATTGCATGTCATTCTAAAAAACTCAGACCTCGACATGTTATCGGGTTTTCCTCTCAATTTATGGTTGAATTCATTCAAGACCATACAAGACATTTGTGGAGCTTCCTAAAACCAAATTAATATATAGGAAATTTACCTCATCAGATTTATTTCACAAAGACTAGGTAAGGTAATGAAAGAAAGATGGACAAGTACACTAGGAGAACCGGAGTACAACGAAAAGTTGTTTGTCGAGTTACAAAAAATGAATAGCTCCTGAACTCCTAATGTTTGGCCCTTAGCCCAGAATAATCAAGCTGCAGCAGGGAAAAAGTAGAAGAAACATCTGATAAGACACAAGAGCAAAACACCCAACCCATTAATATTTGATCTAGTAAAGAGGGATCAAATCAGTCAAGTTCTTTGACAAACTTAGGGTTCTTGGAGTAATTGAAGTCTATAAGGGGTCGTTTGGTTCAAACATTGATAATGCAGGGATTAGTAATGCAGGGATTAGTAACGCAGGGATTAGTAATGTAGGGATTAGTAGTGCAGGGATTATTTTTTGTCAAGTGTTTGGTTCATTACTTTCCACTTAATCTTGTGTTTGATTTAAAACTCTACAAAAAAATTCTTTCCTATTATACCCTTGTGTTATTATGAGATTGTTTATTTCATGTAATTGAGTCAAGGTAGATAACCGGACCATAACACTACAATATTATTTTTTTTAGAAAATAACAACAAAGAAAAAGAGTGTTATATAAATTGAAACAATTTTTTTCTTTTTTGTGCATAATTAATAA